>JAZGTJ010008589.1:0-20748 GCA_036877575.1 Botia almorhae
TGAATCTAGATATTTAAAGAACTATGCTTTAAACTATGCCGTCTGTCAGATTAAAAGGTGCCCTAAGGTACCTTCTGAAACTAGTATCAATACCCCAGCAATGATGAATGTTAATATATGACATTCCAACATATAGAGAATAATGAAACATACACATAACATTTGTTTCATAAACACCTCTACTTTTTGCTGATGAGATCACCAGCATATGTTGTGTTTAGGATTCAGGTACACTCTTTAAAAAAGAGCTTCTTAATGCTGTAGAAGAACCATTTTTGATGGTTCCATCCGTAGAACCTGTCTGTTTCACAAAAGGTTCTTTGTAGTGGAAAAGACTATGAAAAGGTAAGAAAGAAATGGTTCCTTTAAGAACATTTGACTGAATTGTTCTTTAGGCAACAAAAAATGAATCTTCTATGGCATCACTGTGAAGAACCTTTTAAGAACCTTGTTTTTTAAGAGTGTAAGACTGCCTTGTTGACTATCTTACTCAACTGTTTTGGTGATTAAACATTGCTGTAATCATATACCAGCACCAGCCCACCAGCCTATACAAGCATTAAAATCCACAATGGTTTGAGCTGGACTTTTCAGCATAAATGAAACCTGGATGTGCAACAGCAAAACGTCAGCATCTGGATTTATCTCCATCCTCCACAGTATGACTAGACATGCATTCATTATTTGGAGGAGCCAAGGATGGGAAGTGTGGAGTATGATTGCAATGGACATCCTGGACGTCCCCACTCTCACACTTCATTATCATCCCAACATCTGCAGCATGTCCTCCTCTGCTGTCATAAACAATGGCCTCCACAGGTGTCAGGAGGAGAAGAGGGTATGTGTGCATGTTTGTGTGTTTGCATCTAGTTGAGAAGCATTTACAAGCGACAACTTTGAAATGAACACCTGCGTTCACCGAAGAAAGCATGGAGGTGCCCAGGCACCTAGAAAAAGACAGACACGCAGTGAGAAATGATGAAAATAAAGTTGTTTCGCATGAATATGGCAGGTTGATGCTCCTGGCAAGCGGGAAGCATAATTAAACTATCAGAAGTAATTAAGGGAAGTTTTTCTGCCTAAAATGCATTTAAAATCCCCTACATGTATCGCTCCAGATCCCCACGCAAACACTCAATCAAATCAGCTCAGTTTAAACTGATTATAATTTTGCTAGTTTTACCAGTTTTGCAGTGATGTCTACAGAGTCTTGCAAGGACACATTTATCAAGCGCATAAATGTATTTGTTTGTAATGCGGTGAAACTCTGCTTTATGAAACTTTAATTTTGTTCTTGTCTCTGAATAGGCTATTACGTGAATCTAGATTATATTCTCACAATTAAACCTGTACTTAAAATAAAAATGTAAAAGTGCATCTCTCAAAATTGATCAGCAGTGCTACTGAGATCTTAATGGGTGTATTGTGTAACAAATTCAAATATCATATTCCATATGAAAGTCGAGATCATGCTGAGAATGAAGACAGCAGCACTCACCTTAATAACGCGCATTGGGCGCATGTAGTTCTCACAGCTTAAAGTACCCTTGACCTTTTGTTGGGCTGAGAGCCCTCTCTCCTCGTTCAGGAGACATGCTTTGATCAAGACCTTTCCACTCCTCCTTTCCATTTGCACTCTGTTTCTCTGCGAATTCTTCTTACCCTGGTCTTTCTCTAGTTGAACACTTTCAAGGAGTGTTTTATTTTTCAAGGATGCACTCCTGTTTGTGGTTTTACATTCAGGAATAGTGGTCTTTCAAGGGCGAGGTTTCAGGGTTCAGTGGAGACAATTGAGGCGATGAATAACATACAGAGGCGTACCATTATACCTCAGTTGTGATAATCCATTAAAAAACTTTAGTTTACGTTCCCCCCAACAAACCCCACTTTGCGGGTTAATATGAGTTTTCTTTTGTTCTTGGTCATGGCATAAAAATAAACATCTTTTAGATCAGGCATCTACTTCTGTCAGACAGTTGTTTTGACAACTGGTAATTTGGTAATCTAATTTCGTAATCTGTCGATGTATAAGTGCAAACTGTGAATGTATTTACAAAGAACATATGGGAGGTCCTTGTTAATGAAGTTGCACAAAAATGTGCTATTTTTGTGAGAAATGATCATTGATTTAGACTTCTGTCAACTATTTATTCTTAATGTAAAGAGCTGAGATTCATAAAGTCAAAATTTTGCACTTGCTGATAGAATCCCTAAGATTTAAACACACAGACTATCAAAGTGCATCAAATCTTAAATTACTGTGGAACATAAAATGGCCTAAACCATTCCTGCTTATCCATGTGAAAATTCCAAGCTGTGCCCAATGACTAGGTCCCTACATTGTCGAATTAATATTCATGAGACAAGCTGGTACTGTTGAGACCGTTCCAATGCCCATGTGTATGCTATAAAAATAGGGCAATCTTGGAATTTGACTAAATATTTTTACCATGACTTTTTAGAAAATTCACAGAACTTTTTTTGTGTCTGTTTGTTACGATTAAGCCGACTTAACAGACTAGGCTTGTCTTCCAATGTTGTTTTGTTTTCTCTAGCACATTCTCTGTTTCTTTCTTACGTTCACTTTTTAATATAATAAGAGTCACTGAGTTGGCACTCAGTGTAGTTAGCAGGTGTAAAGTGAGCTGTGTGTTCCTGCTCTACCTCATTATTATGGCAGCTGAGAGCTCCATTCTTAATTTATTTTCTGTGCAAAAGCAGACCCTCCACTGCACATCTGAGATTATTGTATTAAGTACTCTTCTCTATGCCATTTTTCAGAATCTGTTTACCATGCTGACAACGATTGCTGGCAAAATGAGCTGATCTCATAGTAGCTCTCCATTCGCCCTATGAAATTGCATTAATGGCAAGTTTTGAACCAGCAATGCTTACAGAAAAGTACTGTAATGGTATAATGGAACAGTGATGCTTTTAGATGGTAATACCATCATTCTAAATAATTATTGCTAAATTATAGCAAAGAAGCTCAGTTAAGTTAAGTTAAGCCCTTAAGTAGCCAATATAATATTTTATATAAATATTACGTAAAATCAATCGTTCAGTTCAGATTTTGTGTAATGGTACTGCAACTGGGATCTTTACAACAATTGAAATCTCCACAAAATAAATAGCAGTTTTACACTATACTGAAAGTTTAGGCATACACAAAATAATGATTGTGCCTGCAGATCATTACAGCCACAATATTGCTGGTAGTTTGTTGTGTATACTGGCCATTGCTATAGAAACAGATGCACTCATGGGAACTGAGCCATTGTTCTTTTAAAAATGAACAGAAGCTTAATCAGCTAGTTAGCCAGGAACTATTGACCCCAGGTCGCAGATTAGGACGTTTTTGTGAAACAGACACCACCTCATTGTTTAGGTCTGGTTCAAAGGTCATGCATTGTGTTACTTTAGAACTGTTGTCCCCAAGAGGGCAGTATAATGCACTGCGTAAGCTGCTTACAGTGCAGGTACATTATCCAACATAAGATCAATCCTGGTTGTTACCAGCAAGCGCTATGCAAGAATTGATAATGTTCCCTTTTGTTTAACTCTTTGAAAGATTCATCATTATCAGTGCTGTGAGCTGAAGAGATACAGCGGATAAGCCCAGTGTGGCATGAGATAATGACGGCTTTAACTAAACACTGAGGTACAGATGTGAAAAATCCCTCTCTCACCTCGGATCAATAAGCTTATATTTATGTGGCAAAAATACATGCAGGTCGCTGTCATACTTGAACTTCTCCGGTGCCAGTTGGTTGATTCTCAATTGTCATTGTCAAGGAGTTGAATAAAGAATAAGTGAGTAGGTTTTTTTTGAGTAAAAACTGCTCTGCACAACATGTAGTAATGTCACACTGTATGAGATTCAATACACATCTGTTTAAAAGCAAGAGACTCGTCCCTCATAAAGGTTTGCAGCTTGAAACAGACACCTTAATGTGGGTAAACGTTGAGCTTTGACTGTTTGCACTAGGTTTGATTTCTTGCCTGGTTGCTTGTGTATGCACACACACATCCTGTTCCATCAATATCATCTCTAACACTTCATTTTACAAACATAAGGATATTAAGGAATGCTGTATTGTGTTGTATTGTAACATAACATGGAGAATACGCAAATATTTGATTTCATTGCATTTCATTGCTATGCATTGATTTCAGTACATTTACTTACGGAATCTGTAAACATTCACATTCTCTGTACTGATTTTGGGAAGAACCCTCAGACTTCTGAGGAATGGATTTAAACAATGAAAAATGTATTAAACTGAGCTGAGAGTACTAGACGCTAATTGACATCTGAATGCATAATCAAATTAGACATAATATTTAATAAACAAACGCACTGAACACAACTAAAATTTAATTAGTCCATGTGACTAAAATTGCAGAAGAAAAGTAAAGACAGCTTTGTGTGAGTAACTGATTCCAGATCAGTCATAAAATCCATAATTGTTACAGTTTCTTAATTATAAAGACAGGACAGGTCACGTACTAATATTATATAAGATGTTGTGAGTGTGCATGTGAAAAGAGAAACCTGACCTGTGTGTGTGTGTATGCATGTGCGTGTGCGCTCGGCAGCTGTCTGAGTGGATGTCATTAATGGCCAACAGCTTATTCTATTGCTGAGAGGCTTTTGCTAATGTAAACTGTCAGATTGAACATATTGCTGCCTGCAGCACAAGCACACAATGGAAAAATGAACCGTCACAGCATGAGAGAGGTATTAGACAGTGTGTGAACAAGAGACAGGAAGAAAATGAGGTCAAGAGGAAGAGAGAAACAATGAGAAAGAGGTAGAGTCTGATTCTGCACAAAGGGAGTGATCCCGATATTCTGTGCTTTGGACCATAAACACTCTGAAGTGTGTAGGCTAAGCAAAGCGAAAGTGCATTCGACCCACAATAAGTCCCACCCCCTTTCTCTCATCCTTGTTTGCAGAAGTGCAGAGCGGAAGGTTGCTCATTAAACAGCATGAAGGTATAGAGAATTCAAAGCATGCTAGATTTTCTCCATCTATACATCATTGGAGTTTTGGCTCCTTGTCACTGTTGCCCTGTTGGCTTGCTTACTGGGAGACTGCTGACATTTAGCTTGGCTTAGGGTTTTGTGAATTGTTAATATTGCTTCTAATATATTAATGTAACTACAGTCCTAAATACTGTACTATTTTACTATATCTTTTTCTCCCATTCTCTTTTATTATGCGATGTTCAGATATTTAATGGTATTTTTGCCTCAAAAGTACATACTGTTTTAGTAGGCTGTCTGGATACATTAACCTCTCATAGACCACTAAGAGAGGTATGAGTCTTCACACACAGATTTGTGATGCACATCCATTTATTCAAAAGGTGCAAATTGTAGTTATCGTCAGTCCACTTTATATTATAATAAACAATAACATTTGCAATAATACTATGTATTCTGTATTCCTGTTTTCTGTGTTTTTCTTTTTATTATATGTAGAGCTGCTTTGAAACAATCCAACATTGTAAATTAAATAGAATTAAATGGAATCTCCTTCTCTTAGAGATGCCAAAAAGCATGGTGCCCACAACAGCACCAGGAATCAACCTAACAAATATACAAATCATCCGATTGAGGAAATGACTGTGTTTAAAATCTCATTATTAGCATTAATGTTGCACTAAATTGGTTTTTCAGCAAGCTGCGCTCAAGCTGTGTTGATTATAGTGGCTTTAGTCCCTTTAGGCCAATGGTCTGCCCCTGCACACTCCCATTTACCCCTCCCAGGCTGAGCATCTGAACCAGGGGAGGGGCCTGGCAGCTCCTCTGGGCTCACAGAGCATTTGCATATACTTTCTTTGGGAATGCCCTTGACTGACTCCTGAAGGGGACATGGACTGCATCTACAGTACAGAGAGAGAGAGAGAGAGAGGAAAAACAGGAACATGTGGCAGATGTTTTTGTTTTTACAATGGTTAGAGAGAGATATTTGTGCAAGTTTGCGCAAAGTATAAAAGCTCCCATGCATCCCAATAACACCCAGTATTCCATATGTAAATATGCTTATCCCGTCTATAGATCCATCTGATTGATGACTGGTTTATTGCTCCGCCGCACGTGTTTGTAAAAGATAGAAGGAGATTGTAGATTGGAGATAGGTTGGATATATATTGCACATCTATGCTAAATTTCTGTATAGATGAAAAACCTGGCTGACCTACTACAGTCAAAACATGCAGCATACAACAGAGCACTTGCAATGTATTGAGGTCATGTGACATGGTGCTGTTTGAATGTTGAGCATTTATTGTGGAATAATGTCTGCTGTTTCACTTACTATTTAAAAAAATAGAGGAATACATATAATATACTGTGCAGTTAAGAATAAGAATATTCCATTATGAACAAAGTTTATAATACTGTATCCCACGATGCAATTTGCATGACTTGATCTTTAATTGGAATAAATGTTGAAGTTACTGCCAATGTATTATTTGATCAGACTGTCAAATGTTACATGTATGTGTATCCGATGCATACTGCCCAGCATTCAGTTAACCTGTATTCCAATCCCACCATAGCCTTAGTTATGTAAAAGAGATTTTAGTGCGTGCTCATCCCTGTTGGTGAAAGACAAAAGCAGAGAAAGAGCATGTTTGTTGAGTAAAGACAGAGCATGGCCGAATGTATGTACAAAAGTGTGCATGTGTTGCTGCCATTGAGTGAGTGCCTGGAGAGAAAGAGAGAGAGAGAGAGAGAGAGAGAGATGAAATCAGTGTTTGCGCATGTGTGACGGGGGGAGAATGTATGTGTGTCTGTGTGTGTGTGAGAGATAGAGAAAAAATGGGAAGGGGAGGGTGTTGGGGGTAGGTGGGCGGGAAGAAGAGTAGAACAAGGCTGAGAGAGAGGGAGGGAGGGATTCAGTGCTGTGTGTCAGTCGTGGATGCGTGCGTGTGTAAGCGAGAGAGCGTGTGCATAAGGGCATCTGTATTTCAGCAGGATCAACTCAATTCTGTTTCAGCACCCACCTCCTGATTTCCCTGTCCTGCCCTGAGCAAAAATCCAGGAGTGACTACCGACTGCCAGGTAGGGACACATGACTTCCTCTGTACTGAGAACAGCTGCTTAACTATAACCTCTCCAGTCAACTGTACTGAACTGTTTCAGGAGCTTTAATGCTCAAACAGGTTCTCTGATTTGTGTTTTCAAGTCAGGAAAAATGATTAAGTTGTAGAGCAATATATGTTGATATTGTGTTGATAATGGTTTACAATATGCATTCAGCTTTGCATCTATACATATATATGCGTGAGGGTGTATGCTCAGCCATGTGAGTGCTCACAGAAATGGTTTGTATTTTAATTACATTTTCCATAATAGTACTCAGAGAAATTAGTATAATATCCACTTATTCCTACCGTGACTGAATCCAGGAGGAATAACTTCGGATCTGCCGTCTAGAGCTGCTCATACTAATTTTGACACTGGCGAACGAGAGGTCATATCTCTCTCTCTCTCTTTCCACCCTTCTTATTTTTACTCCACTATCTAGTTCCTGCTTCTCTTATTTCCCCTTTTCTTTTAATCTGTCTGCTTGCAGACAAAGAGAGTGTATTTCTAACCTTTCTGAACACAGATGGCTGTGTTTGACTGCTGTTTACATTGTGCGTTTAAGAGGACAGACTAGCGCCTGTCTCCAGATTAAAGAGTAAATGCCATACAGCAAAGAAATTTGGATTCTGTTATTATGGTTTATGGGCTTTGTGTTGAAAACCTACACCCCCTTCCCCCACAAGCCACTTCCCTCCTCCACTCAGACACACACACACACACACACACACACACAGAGCACACTCCTCTCGTACCTTATTCTGACTGATTATCTTACCAGTGGAGGACGCAAGTAGCATCCCTGCTAGTTACTGTAATAGCCCCTTAAGCATCAGCTGCCCACTGTGACTGAGACTCGCTGCGTGTTGTCACATATATTACTCTTACACAATTATATTTCCTTTTTCGCACCTGTCTCACGTTTTTTCAGTAATGTAAAACCATACCATTTTTATGGATATCTTCCGGTTTAACTGTTCTCAGCCCCTCCATTAAAGATAAAAACTCCTCCATTAGCTTGTGATTTATAAAGGGAACAAAGGGACTGCTGGATTGTGGTTAACATGCAGAGTTGTTCTGTCATTTTGAAAGATGAAAGAGAGGAAGACTGGCTTATTGCGGAGCTTCAAACAACTTTTTCAACGTTTTATTCCATTGCCTGTCTGAAACAATCCTCAGAAGCCACTTCTTGCGATCTACCGCATCCTTTTTTAAAACAGATTTTATCATAATCAAAGCAAACTTCACTCTGATTTCAATTCCCTTTTCTATCCTCCAGAAGAGCATTTTCACCATCCCTGCCTATTATTATTAATTTGTATATTCAGGTCAGGGTGGTACAGCATGACATCGAACAAAGGTGTTGTTTGTATGAATTCATTTTTGTATGGCTATTGGTTATTAATAGTGCCGTAGGATTGGTCTGCGTTTAAACTGCTCACCCTCTTGTGTGGTCCAGTACCATGGAGACTGTTTTGAATCGAGTCCATTGTCAATGAGCACAGAAATAAACAATCTGTGTGTGTGTGTGTGTGTGTGTGTGTGTCCAGCTGTGGCGCCAGATCTCTCACAGCATCAATAGTTAATGAGTGAAGCTGGCAGAAGCTCTATTGATACATCTGTTTTTGTTTTCCTAACGGACATGTAATTTATAAACATTCAAACGAAACGTAAAAACAATCGCCAAATTACCTTAATACTGTAAAGAATAATGAATGAAACATTATACACTGAATCATAAAACTATAGTAGACCCTAAAGGACACAATATTCAATTGAAGTGTAATAATATAAGAGGTCGGCCGATGTTTTTTAAATGGTTAATTCTGAAATGACTACATCTGGTCCACCCCGTTCTGAATATGTTACATCTTTGATTGAAGAAATCAGTGACATTGAGGTGTGACATTCTGCAAAACAACGCATATTTTTATTTGAGGTTAACAAGCACTACACTAACACTAAATGTGGCATAAACAAAGTGTAAGGCATTGTTTACAAGTGCATATATAAATTACAGTGACACGGTTGTATGGGTGTGTTTTCCATTTTATCTTCCTATATTTGTGTTTGACCCAGACCTCACGCGCTGAGCCTTGTGATTGGTCGCCTCTCTTTCACACTTCATAGGAAGAAATGACAGAGAAGAATTAAGGTCACATGATCAGCGATGTGGTGTTCTGCACTCACAATCTCCTCTCTTTAATCTCCCTTAGACTCACTTTCTCTATCTCCCGTCGTTGCGGATTTGGATTATCTAACAGGTTTATCCTGCTGTCAAAAATTAGCTGTATGATTGTCTGCTTTCGTGTATATGCGCTTACCGAGCAGCTGTTTTAAGCCATAAATCCTTGTAAAAATAATACACAGGAAAAAAATAAATATCTGCTCTGCAGATGGCCACATTGGAGCACATTGCTGTTTTTCATCTAAGAATACAGTTATGAAAAAAGTTATGAAAAATTCTTAATACAATTTTAATCATAATGTGAAACTAATCCTAAAGAAATACTAAATCCTATGGGACATAAAATTCAGCGCAACGCAAGCTTTCAGCACCTCACACATTTGGACAGCGTCACCTGCCTTGTTATGGGCAGCTTTGGCTTTCAGCACCGGACAGCGACATGCTTCCAGATTGCTTTTATCACCGCCATTCTTAATAACCAATGAGTCTGTTCTTGTTATATACTCACCTGTATTTATGTTCTGCTCTTACCTTCTCCTCAGAGACCATTTATTTTTGTCCACTGCGGTGTAATCAACAATATATACTGTATATGTATTTGTGTGTGTGTATATATATATATATATATATATATATTTAAATTGAAATGTATAGTTTAAATTACTATTGTATTTTTAACATTATCTGCATACTTATATGCAAACAAGCTTACCTTAAGAAAAGATTTTTAAATACCAATGTTCAGTTTTGCTGTAAGATGGCAGTTATCTCACATGGAAATTTATAGTTGTTTTAAGTTTCTACTGTAGGAAAATTAAAAATGTTCTATTATGTAGTATCTTGACTCTTTACCAGTCTGTATGGTTGAACTGTATTTTTATCCATTGTGTGAATGCTAACTAGCGTCTTTCCATGCTCAGGATTAGTTAGATGAAATGGGATCTTCAAACATGTTGTGTCCATAACATAGCAACAAATAATATTGATGCACGCAGGTTGTACTATATATATTCACAAACTTTTCTTGCACCAGAGCAGGATGTAAATCACCATGGCACCCATGTTACATTATATAAATATATGGATCTATATTTAGCATGTCAGCTAAATCATGTCCGTCATGCATATGTGTGGGACATGCTTAATAATAAAATGCATCTGTGTGGGTTCAGATTGCTGTGCGCATGAAGCTTAAGCACCATCTCTGTCTTTTAAGCCAACACGGTGTATTTCACGGTCAGAGTTAATGTAATTAATCCGGCCTGGGCTATACTGAATATGATATATTACTCACCATGCCTCTGTATTGATTTTAATACCTAATTTTTTTACATTTCAAATACGTGCTAGACATGAAAGCTGAGCAATAATGTAGACCAATGACTCAGATTTATTGCGCAGTTTAAAGTTCCCACTGACACGCGGAAGATGGCTACAATAATTTAATGCATGTTGAATTCCAATTATTTGATAATTTAATGTTGTGGAGCTTGATTCACATTGCACAGAACGGCACGGCTTGACCTGTATGGTGTTCATAAAGAGCTTTGAAATGGTAAAAGAGGAATTGGCTGATTCATACAATATCTGACCTTTCAGAATTAAATATCTCGAACCCCTGGATAAGCTGGACTTATAGCAGGCGGTTCATTCTCGTGGGAATAGCTGCAAAAAGCAGCAATGCTGGACTGATCTCAGCCACTGCTTTTAAACACCAAACTGGTGAACATAACGTGTGAAATTGCACATTCACAGTCTCCCACGCATGCAATGCACACAAACTCCTGCTCTCTGTCTGTGAATCAGCCCACCCCACTGATGTCTGGTGACAATAATCACAGGTCAAATGCTGTTTGGTTGTGCTGTTGTAATCTAGGCCTGTCTCTAAAACCAACTCCTGTGAGCCCGTCACCTAATTGAGACGGCATGGTGTTGTGGACCACAGTCATTTGCATATGTACATTAGCATAACTGAGTTAAGTACATTTCATTATGCTGTTAATAACATGGCCTCCATGCCATCAGATGAATTTGTTCTGTTTATTTGCTCGCACCTATACTGCCATGAAGAGATTCATTTGTTCATCGATTCATTTGGTCCTTCTCTTGTTTGCTCTCCCCCTTGTTTTCTCTTTTCCTACATCCACTGTTTGCGAGCAGGATAAAATTCTTTATATGTTTGCCACAATCCAGCAGCCCGTTTTGATCCCACTTACGGGAGGAGCTCAACAGGGCTTGACCAACACAGTCCACTGTGAGTATTCAAAGGCAAGTGACACTGGAGTGTATTGAAAACAATCAGTCAATTTAGATTTCAGCACTCTAGCAAAGTGAGAAATGCCTGTCACAAGGTCCAGGTCCAGGTAAATATTGCACAGGTGGAGTGACCAATGCTTCAAACAGACGAGACCAGAAGTGAAGAGCAGAGATAAAGCGAGAAACACGAAGGATGTTATTTATTTATCGTTTGCTCCAGCAGTAGATAATGTAAAAAGGCCACTGACTGACTTTAAGCACATGGAGAAAGGCTCTTTCCACTTGTGTTGCAAAGTCCAAGCATTTGTGGCCAGGTAAACACCGAAGTTACATATTCAGTAATGAGGTTAATAATAATCTCACCTAAATGACATGATTAAATGTGTCACTGAGCTAAATCTCTTTATTCTACACAGTCCTTCACATAAGTACCTCCCAGCCTCTAAACAACATTGATGACCTTCACATCTCAAGACCTCTAATCTCTGACACCCTCCAGCCTCTGATAGCTCTTATAGATTTGCATTTACAATGGCTCAGTTGTTGCATGTCAAATTAGTCAAGATCATCCAGCCACTGTGCCCTAATTGAAGGCAAGGGAGTGCTTTCTTAAGAGCCCGGTGATGGATTGAAATCTTAAGACTCATGACTATCGATGTAAGGAAAGCAGCCCTGCTTATCTCTAAACGTTCTTCTTTCTCTTCCTCCGTTTGCAAGCATGTTCCTGCTTGCCGACATTGACATGTTCGCTGGGGAAAAAGATTATGCGAGAGTGGAGAGTAATTACGTCTGTAAGCCATTTGCGAGACATTATCAGTTAAATGATCGCCGAGGTCCGGCGTGGATCGCATTAAAAGACAAAGGCAGAGGCTTGTCCTAAACGCATTTTTTTGTAACCCGTTTTTCCATCTTCGTTGTTTGCATTTTCGTTCTTATACTTCCTGTGCAATTTTCGTAAAGAAAATATGAGCATTCGGAAAGATTAGAGCTTTTTGATTACTTTTCTAAATAGATGGACTGATTCTGAAATTACAGGTTTAATCATGTTTGGTCATTTTTACAGGAAACAGGCTTTATAACAAGCTATGTCTTGCGTTTTCTTTTTCAGTTGATAAGCCATGTACACGTATCAGGTGAACGTGTTTGATGTGTCGTTTCTTTTTTTCTCCAGTGTATCGCACCTTAAACATCAAAATGTTAAGATGTTAACTTAAAAACTAAATTAATTGACACAATTCCTCAGCTAGCAATTATCAGCTGTGTATTGGAGTTAATATGCTTTTGAACACACCTTCTGTTCAATTGTCTTGTGCTGCCTCTAGCTATTTTTAAAGCAAGAATGCCTTCCTGTGTGTAAGGCACCGAAGCTGTAGTTTCAGAGGGGCTTTTGATGGAAGTTTATGAATTGGTTCAAAGTCAGTCTAGCAGGAACCTCTGTAGAATTCAAAAGCAATCAGATTCTTTTCACCTCTCTAAAGACCTCTGCATCCGCTGTGTCTTAAACTGAGTAAAGAGAGATGAGTAAATGAGGAAAAACCTACATCTCTCGCTCCCTCTCTCTTTTTCACCCAACATCTTGCCTTGATTAACAGTTGCAGATAAATTTCATACATTATTCATCCACTCTGCCTCTTCACCTGCAGAGTGGGGGCTGATTTTCAGTTGACACATTGTTCCTAAAAATTTCTGCCACAATGTCAGTTTGATAAAATCAGCTCGCTCAGGGCCAGTGTTTTCACTCATTTAGCTTTTACTGGCAGGGCGAGTCACTCCTGCAAAGCTCTGGATCTGCCCTAGAGCCCTTTTGGATCTGAAAAGATAACAAAAAAATAGCATAGATCTTCTAAAACAACAGGATACTGCAGTGAAAGATACAGGCATGGCTTTTTAATATTTAGATTGTCTTTCCAGGAGTGGATGTTATCACCAAAGCTTGTGTCACAGTGTAATTATTTTTTATAAGATGTTAATGTGATAATGTAAAAATTAATGTGAAATATTTTGTGAAATGAAAGTTATTACTATTAAAAGTTTTATTTCAAACCTAATAGGTACAACTGGAAGATCCATAACTGATATGACATGATCGCCTCCATTAATGACATTAATGGCATAAATCAGTACTAATAGCTGTGTGAATGTCTAAAAGGTATATAGAAAAATATTCTCACATTAAGCATGCTATTATACCACCCAACTCTATTTCTAGTATGTGTTTTGACCCATTTCAATATATCCCTGTTAAATCAAATAATGTTCATTTTTGTTCCATGTTAATCCGCAATATTGCCACTGCAAAGAATTGTTTAAAACACTGCCCGTGTTAAACAGAGCTCGTAAGATCGAGCTTTGGTGTGGCACGCCTGTCAGTGTAAATCATTCACTAGCCCACTGAGATGATAAAGCCCTGGGAGAAATGAATTACCCAGGATGCACTGGGAGTGCCAGGCAAAGACAGGATGAGATAATGGCTAAGGCTGCCCACCTACCCGTTCCTCAATCTCTGGTTTTGCCAAGTTTAAAAAATTGCTGGCAGTTGTGTGGTTAATAGTAAAGAAAATACAAGGGGTGTGTATAGCAGCATTATAATATATGCTTTGAAAACCTTGGGTTGAACCAGCACCAATGAGTGCCCAGCCTTACCTTTTAATGGAACCCTTGACAGAAATTTGCATTAGTGCTGCAGGCGACCCGTTCTGTGTACTATGCATAATGAAGCCTATTTGGGAGACGCACACACACATACGCATGGTTGTACTCATAACAGTCACAGAATTTAGCCATTTAGCCAAGCGTGCTGCAGATGCGTTATTAATACGGTCAGTCTAGGCATTTTAACTTTCAAATAGTAAAAATCACTCAGAAAAATATTATATATGAATTCACTTTTCATGACAAAAGTCCAGAGCTGCTATTTGTTTGAGTCCCTGTTTATTTTACACACCTTGCCAGTAAATGTGAAAGATGACCCAGTTATTCTTTTCTGTCATGGAGACCAATCATGCATTCACAATTAATTCCATGGCATCATGCAAAATCTGAGCCGCCCCCACCTCCCCAAACGCCAAAGGCTGCTACAGATCTAAGGCTGTTATAAATTATATTCGACAGCTTCTCCAAAAACTTTTATACGCCACATGTATGAAACTCTTTTTGTATTATTTATGAAAAGAGTCATTTAGCATTGATACAAATGTTAAAGAAATGTAACATACTGTAATGTAATATAAAAAAACATGTAATATACTGTAAACCGTAAACCTTGTGGTTACTAAGTGACATTGGAGCTTTATGCATTATTAAGCAACTCGTGTAGTCACTGGTTTGATTATATTGACTAATTTACTACAGCTTTAAACGCAACTCATGAAATCAGGATTCAGATTATCCATTTTATAATTCCACTGTGAACGCTTATTCTTTATATCAAACGCACTAAATTAAATTGAGAAATTCTAGACTGTTCATATTTACCTCTGTTTGGCTACATGTGTGTTTATGGTCACTGAAGCATGCTGGGAGACATGAGGTCGCACAGTTGAGCAGGCAGGGGGATGGAGGGGGAAGTGACCTCGTGTCACGTTTAACTGCACACGATGTAGGGCGGACTGGGAGTATCGGAACACCCAATCAGCAGAGAGGAACTAATAAATATGAGTCACCGCCAGAACTTGTGCGTTCTTCAGCAGTGCATACAGGACGAATCCAGTGTTACACCATAGAATAACCTATTTTATATGAAAATATAACATTTTCATGTGAAACTTGTGCTTCATTTAGCCCAGTCTTTCTCTGACTCACAAGTATACCCCCTTTTTGTTTGTTTGGGGTGGGAGGGTGTCCAGCTCTGCTGCGGGCTTATCTCATTTCGCAATGTTTACAGATCTTGTTTTTCTGTGTGAATAATTCGGCACTTCAGAAGCACCACTTTGTGCTTTTTTTTAAACAAAGTGTCACTTTATCTGCTTCCATCTACACCGCGCCTGGGGAGTCCATCTCACGCATAACAAACTTATTTATTGAACTCTTCACAGAGAGAATTAAGGATGTGCATACATATTCCCATGTTTGTGGTCTTTACAACCAAGATCTATGTCACCATGGCAACAGCGATCTCTGCACGACATTGTGGTAACCAGTTACTAGTTGCTTGGAATTATATATCGATTCACCTCTAGGAATTTCACTCTTAGACAGACACACATGGGAGGAAAAGATATACTTTGTAGTGTAGCTGACCTATAAAGGCAGTGCAGCTTCAATTTATTTATAGGCCAATGTTAGAAGGAAAATGTCATTGATGTGCCACTGATGTAGAAAATCTATAAATACAGATTGACTCTTCTTCCGGTTCCCAACCCTGATTGCTAAACAGATTCTTTCAAAGCTCAATTTCCAGCAGAGAACATCCACATCTTGAAGGAAGACGGACGTGATCTCGAAACGAATTAGATCATGTTTTGTTTGAGGAAGCCCACAAGCTAGCTAATCTAATCTAATGTTGCTGCAGTCTCCTCAATAAAATGATTGGATGGCAGAGAACATGCCCTCCAAAACATAGCTCCATTGCAAGCATTTGGATGGCCATGTGTCATTACGCGACAGGAGGGCAGCATTCTCGCAGCATTAGGAGCACTGAAGCAATCGTTTATTCAGTAAGATCCTGTCTTTTCTCTGTAGAAATGAACCAGCCACGGTGGAGCTGCACCCTTCTGGCTATAATCATAGCATTTCTGCTGTTTCATTTCAACCCCCCTACATGAAATATGACTTTATTCGTTCTCAGAAGCTCTTTCAGCTGCAAATGCATGCTGATTTGGTGCTGAGAAAAGAAAACGCTTCTCAGTGCCTGGCAGGACATTTCCAGCAAAGTGTAGCTTGTATCTGTCACATTCATCTTCAAGGCTATATGACAACTAACGGCCGCTACCTCCGGCACAAGACAAATGATCGTATTATTGAACAGAACCATTCAAAATAGGATCAGGGAGAGCATAGCAAAAGCCTACACAGAACACTACAGACCGATGACCTAAAGTGTGGAGCAGTCGCTATACTTTATCACAAATCACAAGCTGCTGGGTGCACAGAAATACATGCGAGTTCAGCCTTCAAAACGATGTGGATAATGTTCAGTTTCCCACGCTGTTGACAATGATTAAGTTATAAAGAATATGTGGGCTTAGATCTATATTTGAGATTTGTACAGGCAACTAACTAAAACAAGCTCAAAAATCTTAAAAATTAAGCGTCAACAAATATTAAGTCAAATACTCTGTTCGAGTAAATAGTACATTAGTACATACGTTTTTTGCAGCAACACTTTTTATTGTGTGAAAAAAACAGGTCACAGTGCATTATGGGATTCCCTTGTTGGGAGTAACATTATGTCTTAAATGGTGCCTACATAAATGACATGACTAGATTTTCCCATGCTTTTTTTAACAGCATAGTATAGCTAGTAGAATTTTCAACATCACTTCAAACATTCCCTGAACCACAACAGCTAGTTCACATGTAAAACAAGCCAGGGTTATATTATATAGTTTGTTTGCAGAATATTATGTGCGATTGTTGAGTGTAGTAAATAAACAGTAAGACAACAGAAAAAGAGAGGGATGAGCCAGGCACACTGTGTTCTCCCTGCTGGGAAATTAGTGTCCATGTGCATAATTATGGGATTAACTAGATGAGGAGTGATTACTTTCTGTTTTTGTATGAGAGCCAAACAGCATTGTGTGCATTAGAACACACCCTTCCCTGCATTTCTGCATTGACCATCTGCAAACAGCCTCCATTTCAAATTCAATAACACCAGTAAACACACTAGTTTGGCTCCCAAGAGCAAATAGTGGATGTAACTGATTGAATTTACAAAGGTCACACCTCAGGGTGAACCAATAGGGGAGAAAGGTCCAAGTTATCGATGTGCATTCTGTTTGAATAGTGTATCATTCAGTCATTAGAATAGGTTCATGAGATCTGAAAATCCTAAAATATTGAAAGGAACAGTTCTGTTATTTTTCTCACCTTGATTTTTTTCTTTTTTTTATTGGAAACATGGAGATGATAGCCAGTGACTGGTGTCTTAATCTCCAAAAAGAACAAATAAAGATCCATAAATATAGTCCGTACAGCTCACATATTAAGTCTTCTAAAGCTATATTGTAAGGAACTGACTGGAATTAATGCTATTAATTGCTACAGATCTTCTTCTCTGGTGTAGCTCTTAAGGTTTATTTATCAACCTTATCTCTGGTGTTGTTATTAGTGACATCAAACAACACAAAGATTATTTAGTGATTTAGTGATTATTTAGAAACTTGAACAAGAAAAGTTTCGCTCTGACCTCTCAAACCGTTTCTCTCACTCAGGTGCCGGAACATGCCGGCGGGTGAGTCGCTTGGCCCTGGCAACAGCTGTGAAATATACAGATCATTTCTGCTGCACTGTTGTTTCCCTTTTTCGCTGAGCTTGTCCACAGCCTTCAGGGCAGGGAGCTTTTCACAGTGTGTTTATGCAGACTGTCAGCACCTGAGGTCTGCTGAACTGACTGCTCCGGGCTCTTGCGCCAAGCTGTGGTTGGTTTCAGCCAGCCAGACAAGAAGGTTGTGACAAGGTCAATGCAAAGTTCTCATCATGGACCTTGGAAGTAGGATTGATATTTACATAGACTGGTGCACAACGTAAACATCTCCAGAGAGATTAGCAACGGTGACATCTAGGGCAGCATTAATGGATCAATGTGTGTAATCCAAACAATACAGCTGAGGGATTGGGGGGGTGCAGGTTGGGTGATCGGCATGGCTGGTGGACTTTATAGTGGCATGATTAAAAGATGTGACATGTCACAGTGTGACACAGTTGCACACTGATGGAAGCAAGACTGACAAGCTTGCAGGCACATGGGGACTTGAAGTGGCAGATTGCTCCTTGTTGAGAAAGGTTTATTTTGGGCGCTATACAGACATGACATATGCAGCTGACTACATTTACATCTTAAGAATATAGTATTTTTTCACATATGGGCACTTTTGGAGCTGTGGATTTTTAAAATTTTAAGGAAATATTCTCACTTAACATGCTTTTTAGATAGATATATAGTTTATATATAATTTAATTATCATCTGTAACAGTAGTAACAGTGTAATATATATGTAATCCATCTAAAAAAATAAAGTACTTCAGAAATTACACAACCAAATTATTTGACATAACATTTTTGACTTACTTGGGCAATGTTTATATATACTAAATACACACAATTGCAAATTTTTATCACAATTTTGGCATAATTTGAAGAATTACAGCCCAAATAGAATGTAATTACAGAATAAAAATGAAAGTGTTTATGTAAATTTTTTATTGTTCTCATATTTTGTTCTAGTGTCATATTTTTACCCAGCATGCACTTCACTGACACTGTTGACACCTGTTATCTGAAGCTTATTATATTTTGGCCCAGTCCCAGACATTTAATCTTTAGACTTTGGCAAAAATATATAAAACTTTATAGTACTAAAAGAAAAAAGCTGTTGTAATAAAAACCATCTCCTTTGGAAATACAAGTGACCGATATTAAAGCTGTAATATAACAAAAGTTCAAAAATACTTAATCTTGCCACCTTTCACATTTACACCTGTTCAACGAGACACAGCTTTCCACATTGTGTTTGAAAGCTGTTTTCCACACAAGTAGAAGTCAAAGTACATTCAAAGCAGACCTATTTGTTCCAACCTTCCATCCCCCGTTGCTCAGAAACGATTCTGTAAATACTTCTGCCACTCAGCAGATTTCAGAAAGCTCCGGACAGCGCTAGGCTTAAAAATACACCTGTGCACCTGTGTCGGGAGAAATGATCATCTCTGGTCCCATGTTTCATGCACCCGCAGCGAGTGGCTGGAGGCACTTCCCTTCTGAAAATACCTGCTTATTAATATGCAGATTTAGACCACCCACTCCTGATAACACTTCTGGAGCTATTGAGTTGATTTTTCAATTTTGCCCTGCTTATCCCCTGTTTCCCTGCCCATAATGTAAATTTCCATCTTGACTATTACGAAGAGTTTATGCGAATAAGCTGTGCCGCTAATAACTACCTTTTTCTGAGCGACACCCTCTCTGGCAAAGGTACGCAATCACTTCTATTTCTTGTCTAGCACTGATTGCGAGACATTGGTTATGCTTGGAGTTGTTCTGTTGTCATAAAGTAAATTGCAACAGAAGCAAAGCAAACTCAATTTGCTTGAGAAGCTAAACTCCCCTCTAAAAGACTGTGGCGAATTGATTTGAGTGACAAAAATGTTAGATTTGGCCTTTCCATTCAAAAAGCCAATTAAGCTATATCACACGAATGAGGGCACTCGTTGCAGATTCGTTGCAGATAATGCCATGTTGATATGCAGTACAGTGCCACAATTGTAAGTGTAATGTAGCTTTCATACAGTTAATAGTTCCGTAAAGACTATACCAAAGACTATAAACAAAAAGTCTATAGACAATCTATTGGCGAGAGAAACCCAGCTTTGAGTGATCCTTAAGCTCCAGTATAACAACTCGAACTCTATTCCCTGTCCGCTCAAACTCTGGGAACATTTCAAATTTCAAACATTGTTATCTTTTATTTCTGTTTAAAATACAGATGTTGTTTCAGATAATGATCCCAGCAGGTTTTTCTTACTAGCTTAGCCAGTGGGGCTTCATACCATAGTCATCCAGCTTTAGCAATTTAGCGTTGGTAAATCATCTTCACAGCTGCATTTTCCAGGTGAACAGCATGATAGCCTGAATTAATCTAGAACCTCAGTCTGTACTTGGTTGGTCCTTTTAGCACAGATACATATAGTTTGAGTAAATGAAAGAGTTTATGTATCAGTTTCATTTCACAGTGTGTAAATTTGGCAATGTGGCTGTGCATTCTCCCTGTCATTTGAAAGCAATCTATTGCAATTAGAGGGATCTGTAGAGGAAGCATATACGAACTAAAGGAGCCATTTTATAGCGTGGTTGATTTCTCTCTCGGCTCCCTCCTGGGCTGACTAACAGCTTGTTAAGTCAAGGGTTATCAGCTGCAGATGGTTTCAGACAATAAACATGATCAAATACGGGGGTGGTTTCGCCCAGGCTGTTTTGACGCTCTCTGGTCTCTATATGTTCCTTTTCATTGGGTTTATTCATTCGTCTACCTTTTAAACCCGTTATCCAT
>JAZGTJ010008590.1:0-20743 GCA_036877575.1 Botia almorhae
TGATCTCAATTTTTGTCAATCTAAAAGTAATACATGTTGAATATGTAACAGACATATATTGTTCCACTTGTGAACATCTAGCTGAAAAGAAAATGTAAGTATTTTAAAATGAGTTTTTCAGAACTGGTAAACTCTTACTGCGATTGCCTAATAAATGCTGTAAAAGTACAGTTCATAAGACAGTGTATATCTGATGGCAGGTACACAGCCCATCACTGCTGGTACAGAGATAACTGCTGTTGAACATTGTGGATGTCAGTGCATGTCAGTGTAAAGAGCTTTTCATCTTTATCTTGAAATGTCTTCTCACTTTCTGGGCGCACATGATCTTTAGCTGTTCTCAATGCAGTAATCTCACAGAGAGAGATTCCAGAAATGACTTCTGTATCACAGCACCTACACTTAGAAATGTCTGAGACGCCATCTTCCACACCTCAGTAATAAACATCTTATTAAATGCAAATCTGACATTTGCTCTGTAACCACTTCAACCTGCAGCCGACACTGAGCTAGTAAAATATTGCAGCTGTTGTGTATATGGCGATCTGAATGACCTCTGTTTTCTCTACCTGCAGCATGCTGGGAATAATAAGGCCCTGTTTTGTCCCTCCTCATCTGTGACACAGTGTGTGCTCATTTCACCTGATCTGGACTAAGTACAGTCATTCAGCAGATGGTGTCTTACACAATGACTGTTGTAATGGCGATCAACCAACATAAATATTTCAATGGCCGACGTTCAATATATTACTGTAGTGAACAAACGCCAAACATAGTCCAATCCATCCATGCAAAAACAATGCAAGACATGTGTAGGGTAACACTGAGGTACAGTAAGTGTACATTACTCCGGGTCACCAGACCAGCTACTTTGTATCATCATTGTGACGAATATATTCCGAATAAGGATAATTGCAAATCGATAATACCAAAACAAAAAACACACCGAGAAAATCTTTCCAATTTTTTTGACTCATTTCCTTTCCTAAATGAGACCTAAGGTTCGACCATATCCCTCTGGTCCAGAATCAGCACACCTCAGTGCAAGAGGTGTGATCTTTACTGCTGTAATAGGAAACAGTCAGGTCAGCAGAAAAGCTAAACTTCCACCCAGCTATAACAAATATTCATCTCCTCCATCATTTGCTTTCTTCTCGTTTAGCCAAAGAAGCTCAAATGAATGCCAAGTGTAAAAGATTACTCTGGCATTCCCTTGGCAAAGTAAAGGGTAAGATGTAAGTTGTGTATAAGTTAGGAAGGGACACAGTGTGTACGCTTCATTTCTGCCTGAGATCTGAAATGAAAAGGAAATGAGAAAAAGGAGACAGAGAGTAAACGAAGCAGAAAGGTTACATTATTCAGCGTCGCTGTGTGTCTCACCGCAGCGTGGAAGCAAACGTCACTTCAGCAACTCCTGATGTTGCACATGAAGAAGGAATCTGTAGATGTCCTAGCATCTCTCTTGAAGGACTTGCATATGTATGTGGCATATATTGTAGCCACAGTTTGTCCCTGTTGGTCAAACATCAGCTGAATTCACGCTGAAACTTCCATCACTTCTGTTTGTGTTCGTGAGACGCGTGGGGCCAATATCGTCATGTGTCTCTCTGGAGCATGAAACGACCGACATGTTTACGGACATTTGAACTTTTATCTAGACATAGTTTTAAAGAGCATGAGTCGAGTCCGCACACACCCAAAGCTGCTGTTCAGAATATGTTTTTCATACATAAATTCCCTCTTAACTTCTTGTCTTTGGTTCCATGGGGTGGCAAATTTCCAGGTCATTGGCATAAAAAGCAGGGACGTGGTAGAAGACTGATCACACTGTCAGGCAGAAGAGTTTTTTGATGAATAACCTGGTGGTTATTTTTCGTTACATTTTTGTTCTAGTTACTTTCAGAACATTCTGTATGAATTTATGTACACCAGTTTCTTCTGAACACACATTGCTTATGAAAATACATGCTATACATTCTGTGTACCAGGCCGTGTTCTGACACTCTGCCCTGATGTTTTATGACATCAGATAGACCTAAAGGTGTTTTGGATTCTATGGATTTCTAATGTAGATTTTACAGTTTTACAAAGACAACATGAGTGGTGCTTGCCCACACACAACCTTACTTTGATCCGGGTCACAGCACCCCTATTTGAACCTGCTCCAAGTGGGACTTGAACCCGAGATCGGTCCAGCACACGAGTAAGGAGCCTGAAGGTCACGGCATTTAGCATCTGTTGCTAAAAGCACCCCTCAAGATTGGGCAGTGATTAGGGTGTGGTTAGTGGTTGTTAGCGCGTTGCTATGTGGTTGCTTAGGTGTTTTGAGTCATTCCTAAGTTTCTCTGGGTGGTTGATAGGGTGCAAAAATCCCATTGTCAGTCTCTTTGGTTAGGGTTAGGTTAGGTCTTTCCTTCTATGTAAGTCTACAGTTGTACAGTATAGATGAGAGTGCATTATAAGTACAAAAGAGTGACCTATGTACAAAATAGTTTATTTTACAAGAATTCAGACAACACTGCAAAATGTATCAACACTAGCGCACACGTTATATAGCGCACGCGTTTATGTTTAGCCACAGTTTTGATATTGAATTTGGTTAAACGCACCTCCCCTCAACAAATCACTTAATGTCAACATTTGTGATCGCAGCACAAACAGTGTCATGAGATGAACATTTAAGCGTAACAGGGTTGAAGATTCGTTCAAATCTAACCCTGTTTATAAGCTATAATAATAGTCATTGTTGCCCTAACAAACGTTTCAGTTTGCCTAGCAATAGCATTCTGAATAGTGGACAACATCTGAACGTGTATGCCTGTCCTGGTTTGATAAGTATATTCTTATCACTGTTACTATATATAGTACCTGTAATACTGTACTTTATACTTTCATCTTTTGTTTTTAACACTCGACAATACTTCAGATCTCTGTTCCTCTGGACTTTGATGGGGAGCTGAATGAACACAAGCGTTTGGATCTATCATTACACAACATCAATGCTGCTGATGTTGACTACATACTCTGAAATCCAGGAGGACAAATGAGTTTGTGCAGTTTTACAGTTCAAAGTTTCTCAGTGGGTTTGAGCTTCATGATGTTACAGATACTGCCTCAAGACATAAACTCCAGAAAGTTCTTTCAGCAAACAGAACAACTTTCCGAATATTACTGGTGTACAGAGCTGACTGTGGGAAAAATCTTCACATCTGTACATTATATATAAACGCAAAAGTTTTATATCAAATGTCATGGGTTTCCCAGCCTCGCTTTGTTCCAACAGCTGTAATGTCACCTAAAGCCCTAAGCAATTTTATAACTGCAAAGAGGAAAATGATAATTTTCAAGTGAATGTGAGTGCGGTTTACCCATGCAAACGCATCGACACAGTGCTACAGTTTTGTGGGTGGTTTCCAGAGAATTGCTAAGTTGTTTTGATCTTTTTTTTTAACCATGCTGCTGTGTTGCTAGGGAGTTGCTAGGATTTTCTGGGATACAGCTTACTTGCTCACAATCGCCCATCTCAAAGTCTTTATGATATTCTGGTCTATAGATATGGCTTAAGTGCCTGTTTATTTTTGCCTGTTAACCATTTGCCTGGTGAAAAAAGTCTGATCGCTTATGCAAGTTATAGCCACACAAACTGAGGTATCGTTCATGGTGCTGCCAGAAAAACCCAGGAGGCAAAATTACATCAGCATGATATTTACTTTCACAGTTATCAGCAAATAGTAGCAAATAGATAGGCCCCATCCATAGTTTGAATCCAGTGGGTTGCAGATTCTAGCTTGCCTAAAGATGAAGGCAGTGGTGTGACCTATCCCTAGATGTATGGACGGGGACCAGCCGAAAATAGGGGTGAACGGCAGGGTCAGCATCTGTAAATGCAAAAATGAGCGAGTACAGAACTTATGTACCCCGAGTGTCAAGTGATGATTGGCTGGATCAACGAGTAAATAATTGTTATGCAGAAAACAAAATGAACTATACACGGAGGTCACTAAGCATATCCAAATTATTTGAAACTATGTATGCTCTAAAAATTCTAAACATCCTTAAAAACTGTCCAATCAGATCAGAGCTTGCTGTTTTCAGAAACAATTGGATGCTATATACGGTGGACAGAAGGTGGGTTGTTTCTCCGAGGCTGAGACTAGATAAAACCGCTTGACTAGCCTTGCTGTTTTCCGCTGGCTGACGCTCTGCCCATGCAGCATATTAATACCCAGCCTCGTGGTTTATTACATGTGTCATTATATCTCCTGATAGCTGATCATTCCCTCAGTCTGATCTCATCAATCACAGAAAACAGGCAGCGCTTGGAAACATCATACTGAATAGGGCCGTTAGCTTTGCTAGATGTCTTGGGTAAGCTAGTTGTCTAAACTTCATCAAATCTATGCCTATCACTAAAACAAGCGGTGCGTGTGCTGTCTGTTCACGCTGGGATGTCTCTTGGCTTTTGTGCTGATGTCTTCATAGGGGGGTGGCTGTCTCAGTAAATGATAATGCACTTCATCAATTGATTTTGACCGCATATTCATGCCGTTGCTTCACGGAGACAGTCTACGACACAACTGTTTCTCCTGTTATGCAGATGGAACGTCTTCCTTGTTTCCTTCTTGTTATCTCTGCTCTATAGAAATTGGCCGTAAAGTGATATTATGAAACTTCACTTAAACAACTGCACAGGCTGCCTTATATAGACCCTGATTCCTAATCAAAGTGGTAACTCATGAGTGACTGCTTGATCTGAAACATTCAAGTCGCATGTCCCTGCACCACACAAATATTGTTCTTTTAAAGAAGCACAGAGGACTTATCGTTGATTGAGTATATAGTGTATATTATCATAAGAGAAGACCATTGCAATCAGACTTTATATGTATTTTTTTGCTATAGGCTCTTTGCAATGACTCAGTGTCTGTTCTACCGAGGATACACGTACATTTGGCCACTGCCAGGTATACTATAAGACAAGACATTATTGCCGTCTACCGTTAGTTATGTGTCTTAAATGCTGTCTAGTAGACGCCTCATCATGTTTTGGAACAGGCCTTCACGTGCCAATGCAATTTGTCCCTTTTCACTTCAATGCCACTATCATTATATGCACTGACTCATTTCTTTGTGTTCCTTATTCTCAGTTGTTTCTGTCACATTATTCAAAAAGCAGTTTGCTATTTTCTTTTATATTTCATATTTTTATACCTTACTACATTCTTTTTTATGATTCTTTCTGTCTTTTTTAATTATTGTTCATTACCTTCTACCCTTCCTTTCTCAAGAGGAATCAAACAAAATAAGAGTTTCATTGTGTCTGGTACACGTGACAATAAAGGTCTTGAATCTTGGAATGCATGATGGCGTCTGTACGAGTTACTGCAGTATCTACACAAAATGCTCCAAAAATACTCTGTAAACTTTAGTATCCCGGCAAAGTATGATTGAATGGCAGTTAGTCCCTTCACGACATTTGCATCCATCACGAGCTCAGTATTATTCTATACACCTCTGACTACTGCCATCCGAGATTGAAGTGTAACTAATGATAAGTTCCGTGACAGCAAACAGTGCCACTTTGGTACGGCTCCTTCAACCAGCTGTGGGAAAAAGCCTTATTTTCTCCTCTTTATGCTAAAGTAGTAAACGCCCTGGCAGGCTGGCCCAGCCTGAGAATAGATATGTCCTTCAGATCTGTCATTCCCATGACAGAAGCCTCCTGCAGGCACAATGAGGAGCGAGGAAGATCAATCACTCGTTCACAATCACTCCCTATATATTATTGCATTTGAAAACTCCCCAAAATGTCCATGATGTATTGAATACTGTTGCGCTTCACGTGATGTTGATGTGACAAATGATTCAAGCATGTTAGCTAAAGAAAAAGTCTGTCGTGCTTTGTGAATATTTTAACAATTTTCATCTTAAACGTTTATCTAAGATAAATGTCTTCTAGAGAGAATATTCTCAGTGATAAGCCACTCCAGTAAATATATCATGTGCAGATGGATCCTTCTGCATGATGCTGCAGCTGATGCAATTATTTGAACTGCATGTCAATAACATGCTAGAAAAAAACAACTCTTTAATTAAAAATGCAAAGCAAAGTTTCACAGCTGTAAGAAATACAAGCATAATAAATTATTAAGAGCACAATCATTTATTATTATTATTTCTAAAAGAAAAGTGCACCTTTGGTCATTTTTTTGGTGGGGCATAAGAAATTCAATACAACATTTTCGGTCCAACTCAGCCAACAGAGGAATGTAGTTGAGCTCTGAATAAACGGTATATTCCATGTAGTCTGAGACTGAGTGAAATCGTTCTACCTGTTGAGCCGACCGCTCATCCCGTAAAACATGTGCCAGGTAGATGATTACGCTAAAGCCAGTATGTGGATGCATGGAGCACACGAGTGCATTTCCATGACCACCACTGACCAATCACACGGTCCATCTGAGATCTCCAATCACTGCTGCTGCGGAGCCCGTCCAGAATCATGCTGCGCAAATCCTCTTCTCTTACTGAATGTATTGCTGTAAATGAAGCTGCATATAAGTTCTCTGACACTCTATTGGGTGACAACGTACTGTATGTACTTTATTTTATAACCCACAAATGATAAATGTTTTATTTTTGACTACTAGAAACATTTTTAAGGAAAACGTGCTTTACGATGACATGGAGAAACCATTTTTGGCTGTATGGTTCCACAAAGAACCTTTAACACATAGAACCTTTTCAGTTTCACAAAATAGAAGAATAGTAAAAGAAATGGTTCTCTCAATAATCTGTGTATGAATGGTTCTTTGGTGAGCCAAACATGGTTCTTCTAGGGCATCAGTATGAAGAACATTTATTTTTAAAGGTAAATGAACACGTGCTGTGCCGATGATCTGATTCTGGTTCTTTATGAAATTATGTATTATAAAATTCTTAAACTCTGTTAACTTTTTATAAAGCAAGTCTTACACAAGTCTTGCACAAGTCATCAGTGCATGTTTTAGGCTATTCTACAGAATAAAAAATATCTTCATAATTATTCATCAAAATGTAAACCGAATCGCTTCTGAAAGGCCCCTTTTGTCTGACATTAGCAATTTCCGGCTTTTTTTTTAGTGTATGAAACCAGCCCACCCTACATTTTACTTATTGAATATGTTTCACGCTAAAATATATCAGATTATGGTGTAAAATGGTTTTTAAACAGTGCTGGTTGTGAAGTTTGGAAGGAACGTGCCATCAGGAAATAGCCTGTAATCCCAGTACATCCATTATGCATTTAGCTCAGCATGGAAAACGACAGGGATTACAATCTGGATATAATCCAGCCCGCCGGGCACTGTGCCATGATGTCGTCTTCTCAATAAATATCTTGGGTGCTGAGGATGTCCCGCAGGAAAAATCCTCAGCAGTGTTGTGCTTGTTGTCTGGAATTCTGTGGTTTCCGAACGCCCTTCCCCCAGTTCACGTCAATCACTCACACACTTCCATAGACATGGAACACAGTGAGACACTCCAGTTATTCCAGTAGCTCTAGATATTTTGTTTGGTATCGTGATGGCAAGATCAAACCATCACAATCACCGGCTATTCACAGACAACATTATGAAATGCATTTTCCCTTTTATCACATTCGTCAGTGTTGTTTTTTAATTGATGGTCTTCATAAGCACACCATACAGATGTCTTTGTAATCATTCCAGAACGTCTCACTATTTCTCACTTACGCTCTCACTTGTGTCTTGTTTTCATGATGCTGTGTTTCATTTTGAGAGCCCTGCGTTTTCTTTTTTAAAGAATTTTTGAGGGCAATCCAATTTTCCAATATTTGTGTGTACTATGTATTTTGATGCTTCTTAGAGTATCGCTTGACGCAACGACCGCTATTTGTGTGACGCGCAGAGTGCCGGCTTTCTAGAGTGTGTTAAGTGCCTTAAAACGCAGCTGCCTATGTTCTGTAGATGGCAGACAGCTAGAATGGTTTTGAAATAGAGGTTTAGTATAGTATCATGACAAAGACCTTTACAGATACTGTGGAAGATCAGTAGCACTCAGTACATGGTGAACCACTTACAGCGAGGAAAATAGAATAGCAGACAATCACTTAACTGCTTGAGATTAGCTGACGATTTATGCATGTTCATTTCAAATCACATTTAGGTGTGTTTAGTGCCCCTGCTGGCAGCACGCCGTGTAACAGAAACTTAAAGATCATGGGTTTGATCCCAGGGGCCATATACACTGGTAAATGCAGTGGTGGTTCTACATTGAATTACACCACCTCGCACCCCCCACCTCGTCCACCCCCCCCCCCGCGCTCGCTCAGCTTCTGTGCGGCTACTTTAGCAGCAGGGGCGGCACAGGTATCATAGATAATAGAAAACCGCTTTGCACTGTATCCAAGGTGTCCGCTAAATTACAAACAAAAATGTAAATGTGAGTGGAAATTTGAAAACGGTGGGTCAAGATTTGGGTAAAAAGTCCACGTGTTGCATTTAAAAGAACCCGCGTTCTGATTGGTCATGGCACTTCATTTCTTGGTGACGTATGGAACACGACAGCAGCTAGAGACCCCTAAACTTCAAAATGTAATTATAGGTTATAATATGGTGCTTGTGCAAATGACCAAAGCGTTTTTTTGGAAGAGGACGGTCTTGATATAAACATTCCTCCTCTTTCATTTTAACGCATCGCGATATACATTCAAATTCTGAATGTCAGAGCTGCTTAAAAAAAATATTCCTGGTGAGCAAAAAATTACTCTTCTTCAAAGAGCACGAGGGAACGTAAGCCAGAGTTACTGTTAAACAGGTGTAGATAAGCCAATGATAGTTTGGACCCAAGTGTTCAGCTGAAGTACAGATTATACTGTAATCATATTCATGAAGGTACAAAGAGAAATAGATTAGTGTCTGAAGCAAAGTGCTGCATGGGAGTGGATCTGTTATGTTCTGTGATTGTGTGGTAGTCAGTGGCACAGAACATATTGTGCCGGTACAAGGATGAATGCTTTCTACTTGGTATCAACAAATGTGGAAAGTAATGTCCTGCAGGCAGTACACAAACCCAATCCAAAATCTGGAGCTGGTGCTGCATGTGTTGGCCAACCCAGTAAAGCATGGAAGACGATCAGAAAGAGGTTCGAGACGCATACAAAATGCGACTCTGCCAAGGGAGTGCGTTTGGCTGTATATTTCAGCCTGTATAATTCCATTTTTCTCCTCCCAGATGGACCAGCATGAGCGTATGGAAGTTTAGGAGCTCAGCAATCGGTACATGAGTGTTTCATGGGCCACATCAAGAGCAGCAATATTTTGCTGCCCAACATTATCATCATCATCAAAAACAGTGAACTTGGGCTAGTAGATCAGAGTTATAGCCATTCTGTGCAAGTACATTTACTTGGCCAAGTGTAAATAAAAAGTGTTTAGCCAATCAGAGAGCCATGTCAGAAAAACTTTGAATGGGGCTTCATAAACCTGCTCATACAGTTGTAACCATGAATGTACATGTAACTGTATATTTAACCAGTTTGCTTAAGATGCATCTGAAGCTTTAAAATCTGTCTGTCACTTTAGTGCCTGAAGACAAATCCTGCACACCTTTCACTTGGAAATGATGCCTTTTGATATTTCGTAAGAGTTAGGGTGCAAAAGATTTCTGATAGGTGAAGATGAGACGGTTCTTTAGACAAGCCAACTGCACTGGACTGCAAATAGCATGTGAAGGCAAACTCACATGCAGTGGTGCAGTAACTCTGGAGGAGCCTTATCGATGGTGGAATTAATGAAAATTGGAAGTGATCAATGATGGTGAAAGTTACACATCTATTAGTATTTTCATATATCCCAATGGCAGAGCGCCTGGAAGGATGCAACTTGCTGTCATGCAACCTGCTCTTATGAGGTCATGCATACATGCATACACACATACATGCGAGTCATTTCTTTTTGTCGGTGGATTTACAAAAGACGTCAGCTGTGCCAAATGTCACCATGCTAACCTTATAGCACTGCGGTGATGGTCTTAAATTCTCTGTTGCTGATGAGACGCAAGGATACAGATGTCATCACATGCTCACATGACCGCAGTATTGCTGTTGCCCAGGGTGACGTGCAGCACGTGGCTTGCTCTTGCAGAAAGAGCAGCTGGAATCTTCCACACACCTTTGCATGCCTCGCAGTCAGTGAGCCACTGTCCAATGAAAGAGCCACCTGAAATTAAATGAGCAACGTGACGTTTTCTGCTAGGGACCGGTTGTTACAAGAGGGGCTGTGCGTCTCTATTTGTTGTAATAGCTAAATGAATGCAAGAGAAATTATGACACATTACCGAGTGAGTCTGGGGTTCTTTCTTCAGTCAATGCCTATAGAACTCTGAGTGCCACGGCTCCCCTAATGAGCCGCTGCTAATGTCCTCCGCTTGTGCCCTCACCATGATTACCAGCTTTAATGCAACTTGCCTCCCAATCAAACTCTGCGCACCAACTGAATAATTAGCTCTAGAAGTGTAATCAGATATTAGGTAATGATGTTATTGATGCATTTGTGTGTCGTGCACGTGTTTATTAGTGGGGTGCATTTGCTTGTATTAGCAAGCAAACATCACTATTACTGTACCTAGGGTTTGCTCTTAACCTTTAAGCAACCTTCAGGCAATCATGGGACTAATGTCCCACTATCTTGTTCTAGCCTTCGAATAACTTTATTTGACAGGAAGTGGAGAGGATGACAGATGTGGGAGAGAGAGGGGAACAGGAGTTGGGAAATAATTACGAGCCAGGACCTAAACTTGGGCTACCATGCTTTATATGGGAGTGCAGCCCACTAGGCTGTTGGAGGGGTGAGCTTGTTTACCGCGTGTACTTAAAGCCATGGCAAGCTTTACATACACATCACTCACATTTATAAAACTCTAGTTATAGAACCGAGCACTGAGAACAATGACCAGCTGAGAACCCGTGTGAGAGAGGCTGTTCTCCTCAGTGTGAGTCAACACTGCATCTTAAGCAGGGAATATCTGCAGGGCTATGATGTAATGAAACAAGGTGCCAACAGAACGTCACTGTTTGGCTTTAAAGGGCACAGCTGAAGCTCCAGACATCAGGGAGAACAGAAATATATTTCTGTGCTGTCTTCTCCACACGGACATCACAAAGTTCAAGACGGGCACAGAAGCCCCAGCACAGATCGCCCGTGGATGCTCTGCTCTCAAAAGGGTCTTACCCAGTAAGACGGCCACCAGGGTCAGTGAAGTTTCTGCTGGGAATAAGAAACCTAGTCTGTACCAGATGCGGTGCCACAGTGGGAATAGATGGAGCTCTTACATATAAATCCTCCTAATCCTGTTATGTATGACCATTCATGGCCTGGCCGAGTTTGAAATGTCAGCCAGTTATCCTGCAGATATGCGGAGGGACATACAGACCCTTAGCAAAAAAAAGGAATGTACATTCTGTTGTAAATAAGACTGTGCTAAGTCTTATTTACTTTCGCCTCACCCCTCTATCCAATTTTAAGCGTTCCCCTACACCAGTGGCAATATGTGATAGACAGCATTACTATAAAATGGTCAGCGCTCTGCTGCAAAGTGAATTGGATAATATAGATAATACATAATAATACATAATCGTTCAGCTGCGTGATAGCACAGACGTCTCTTGTCATGTTGTTCCTGAAATGGTTATTTTCCTGTAATGGTTTTTCTCTAAAAAAGGGTGAAATGTGATTGTGGGCGGAGCTTCTTTCATAACTGTGTCTACCCGCCTAGCTATCTAATTCACCATAGCCCTGCTCCTCCACCAGAGGACAAATCTGTTCACTTTGCATAACAATATACCCGTTTACCTAATTACTTTCCATACTTTAATGTGTTACTGTAGCTCAGTTGTTAGAACATTGCGTTGACAGTGCAAATGCTGTGGGTTCGAAACACATGTACTGATAACACGTAAACATGGAATGCGTTTTGAAGTCGCTTTGGATAAAAGTGTCTGCCAAATTCATAAACGTAAATGTAACTTCACACTAATTAGAATCATCCGCTTGCCCTTTAAGACTCTACGTTATATCTTTTAATCTGGAAGGAATAAAAGATTAAGCCTGCACTGTTTTCACTGGTTCACAGTGGAGTGACAGATGTTGCACAGACAGACAGATGACATCACAGCAAGAATACATGTGTCCCCCAGACTGTCTCGACCAGATGGCCCTGACTGTTGATCAACACTGTACTCCGTCTCTACAGTTTAAACTCAAGCCTTGCTTGTGTGTTTGAACGCAGGCGAACTCAGGCAGGGAAGATTTTATGAGATTTTATGAGCGTTTTCTTCGCCGACGTTCAATAAGCTGAATTTTAACCCCAAGTACTATAATTACAGTATAACTGTATAACGCCGCAAACTATTTTAAAAGGATGATTGTAAAAAACTGTTATTCTTTATATAAAGAAATGTCAAACTGTCAGCTGGAATGACAATACCAATTGTGGGCTCAATTATTGCTGTGTGAAAAAACATTTTAAAAACAGTTCAAAATGCATTTTGACACAGAAAGGCATGTTGGGTAAACGCTGCATTTATTACGGAAACAGCTTGTTGGGGAGGAAGTAAGAAAATGATCTGTTGAGCCAACATTCACCTGAATGAATTTGAATATATTGGCAGTGTCTAAACACACTCATTCACTTTGTATTTTAATTAGCATAATCACCACATTACAATAATCAACTCCATGCTCCGTAAACTGAGGACAATACCGACCAGCAATAAAGCGAAACAAAGTCTTTTATCATTGTAAATGAGGTCTTTGTGATTTGTTGTCAAGCAACGTCACTTATTTTATAAAATATGGTGTGACTGTAGGAAGAAACAGCCTCCAGCTCTCGAACCCTTGGCAGGAGTGGAACACGGATGCATCTCTTCAGATTGATCCAGTTTCTCTCTGCTCACTACAGTATTGCAAGGCTAGTTATTAAGCTTACAGCTTGCCCACAATTCTGTTCAGACTAAAACCCTCTAGCACAGAAAGGCACCAAATGTCTTGTTGTGTTTGCGGGACCTTTGTGACCACAGTGAAGTATCAAGGATGATGTTGTTAGGAGCCAATAAGAGTGACAGTGTGATGGGGGTAAACACAGCGGTTCATTGAGGTTATACTATCTGACAAACAACAACAGGGCAGTAAAAATGTTCAGTCTACACCTGGCTTAAATCACCCATTTGTCATAGCGCTGGTGTTTCTTATGCTGGGTAATAATTGGTTTGAGGCAGAGAAGCGTCACATACACTTTAGTCGACAGTCTTGCTCGTGTGTTTCTCTTAAAGTCTGTCCCTGCGTCAGCCACTCCATGGCCAAAAAACAAGCCATATTTGCTCTGTCAGTCTCTATAACACACCTCTTCCCTCCGGCAGCTCAGACTGACCTGTTGCTGCGTGCGTGCATGTGTGTGTGTGTGTGTGTGTGTGTGTGTGAGATTAACCCTAATGACTCACACTGTCCCCAGCACTACACCACTGTATGTTGTCAACACAGCCAGTTGCAGGTGGAGTTGCATAAGGACGTATTTTTTTAAAATGCACAAGAATTAAGTAGGAACGGAAGACATTGTGTGACTCGTCTCCTGTGAAAACTTTCCATTCCGCTGGAGAGTAAACATGTTTTCTGGGGTGCGTTCTGTGATTCGGGTCTTTGATAATCTCGTCTGCTGCTCGTTAAGATTTTCCCACGAGTGCTGTCGTTTAATTTTACTGGGATTTTAACAGCTGGTACTGAAGCTACGAGCTGAAGCAGCCAGCACGCTCTCACCTGTCAGCCCCCCTGCATGCCGGCGCGTGCAACATGATCAAGTATATAACCCATCACTTTCTACCGTAGACAAAACTGCAGACTAAACACAAGGTATTATTATTATTACTATAATATTACTACTACTAATAATATTATTACTATATGACTTTTATTATTTCTCAACACTCACAGACTAGTTTTTAATTGTTCAGTAATCTTGTAATTACCGATTGCCTGCAATGCATTTACTCCTCTTAGTAAAATGAATAGTTCACAACTGGGGTTAGTTGTGGCCTACTGGTTAGTTAGTTAGTTAGGCTTGTAATCAGAAGGTTGCTGATTTGATTGCAGTGCTGGTAGGTACTGATTACACCTCAGGCACAGCAGTGCTGCCCAATGCTTTTGTAGTAAAGTATTATTTATTCATTTTGTGTATTATATTAAGTTGAAATAAAGAAACAAACATAAGAATGTATTGTAATCAAATTCAGGTTTGATCCATAAATAGACACGAGCATTCATTCGGCGTAATGCCGCACTTTTAAAAGTTTGCATAAGCTCGCTTTCAAACGCCACAGAAATAATTCAAACTGAAAGGCACTGATTGATGCTAAAAATACAGACTTTTCACCCTTCACATGGCAGCTCTCAAACAGGGTTCTTTACAGGAGGTGACAATCATCTGACACCAGAACAGTAAAGACTGACAAATGACATCAAACTGAAGAATAAATGAGCTGTGCAAACTGCTCAAACTTTTATTTATTTGCCAGGCTACTGCCAAAGCTAAGAGGAATGCTGGAATAGAACATTGTTTACAACAGGAAACATATCTGATGACACGTTTGTAATACTTTCTTTTGTGTTTTTATTGCTGCGTTCCAGTTTAATGGAAAGTCAACATTTCTCTACGAATGCTTTATGAGATCAGAGAAATGTCATACAGCATAATACTATGAATAGTGATGTCTATAACACTTAGTTGGTTTTAAACTGGTTATAATTTGACTTTCTTTAATTTGTCAATCCTTTTTACTTTGAATTCTCAAATATCAAAAGCTGCGAGTATCAACACATTTTAGTGGTTGCTGAAAGAAGGATCAAACCAGCCAAAATATTGAATGAATGCGTGATGGTTCGGGTGTTTGCCCATCTTTGTGTATGGCATTCTGATTCTGCAGCGTTTTCTGCCACTTGTGCATTGCTGCAGCTGGTCTGAGCTGCCACTCATTTACCTCAATACAGACTTTTCTTCCTGCCTGTCAATTAGTTGCCACTGAGAGGGCGTGATGGGCAATTTGCTTCCCAATGTGAGACACAATAGTGAGGCACACAGCATTCACATACTTCCTGAAAGTAGCAGAGCTTCGACACGACAGAATATTGCTCTAATTACTCGCCCATTATAGACCATCTGAGGTCTCACTCATCCGAGTGAACTTTTATCAAGACGACTTGGATAGTTTTTGTTGAAATGCACATTTCTGAACGTTACTTCAGTCACATTTCAAAACACAAGTACGCGACCATTAGAAACATGAGAATAGAGACAGAGACAGATTGTGAATTTACACAGACCTGAACAGCCAGAATTTGTGAGCAGTGTTCACATCAGCTGCCTGGTCATGCTAGTCTGTGCTTTAAAAACATCCGCAAATAAGAACTTTCCCATTTGAATATGCTGCATATCACCTAGCGCTTCGCTTGCCATGCATCCATCTACAGTTAAACCACTGTAAAAATGTTTGGCCTTAAATTAAACCAGTACCCATGTCACAACCCTCTTTATCTCCACTACATTACCAGTCAACGACCACATCAGATTCAAGGTGTTGACTTTGAGCTTCACCTTTCTACTTCATCACTTCTTGCTAATTGCTTTTAAAAAAAAAGTACCTACAAAATGACAATGAGACTTACCACACATGCTACCCATGATCCAAAAGCAGTACATGAGTACAGGTGTTATGACTGGCCAAGCATGTCTCATTCATACCAACGGATGAATTTAATTTGAACATGATCCCTGTGTTGCAGATATCCGTGGTCTTCAGTGCTTTCTGGACCAGACGTCACGGCAGGGCGTGGACGTGTCTCTTCAGCGTGTGGACAGGAACATCAGTGGTGTGTTTTCCAGTCTGTTCACATCTATGCGCACAGAGGAGCTGAATCGTTACAGAGACACGCTCAGAAGAGCTATCCTGCTGCTCAGCCCGCGTGGAGCTCAGGTCTTCATCCACCAGGTGTGTACCGTGATCCCATATTACTGCACAAACAAACACAGGGGAGGGCAAGAGTGGGTGTGTCATGTGACCATCAGTCAGTACCACCGGCCAGAAATTTCTCAGAATGGGGAAAGGCTGAAAATGGGTTTGTTGCATGTATAATGTTACCTATATTTTTCATAACAAGAAGAATAGGTATTAGTATTTAGCATTTACACTAGAAATACAATTGTGTTAGTTTTACCTTATTTTGTCTTATTTGTCCCTGGCTGGCTCATCTTACCCCGCTGCCCTTTACACATGTAAATGATAGAACAGTTCATGAAGGGTAACTCCTCACAGACATGTGACCCGTACCCAACACGTCGCTCTCGCTGCATCCGTGTACAACAGCTGATGAACAGCCCCACTGTCATAACGTGAAAATATTCTCCGCCACTGATCTGAGGTCAGGAACATCCGTTAACATCACACATTGATCCTAATGAGCGCGGCGTGATCTATTCCCCTCTGCTGTACCGGAATCAGAGTCACTGGTGCTGGACGGATGCCCGTCCCCGCTGAGAGCCAGAGTGTGGGGTTATCATGCATATGGATATAGCAGCAGATGACGGTCAGCCATTTGCAATTTCCACAGCTGATGCGAGCTCAGCAGACACATACGCAGCTACATTAGTTTTTAATGCTGTGTTCTTTTGGATGGGAGGATGAAAGAACTACTAACTAGACGAGCTCGAAAATCAGACAACGATGCAATCGATTATGTTGCTCTGTGAATATTATGACCCAATGAGCATTGTGTTCATGAACATATAAATAAACATCAAGGACAAAATCAACCAAAGAATGTATTACATTTATGTGACTGGCGTGAATACAGACGGACGGATAGACAGACAGACGGACGGACAGACAGATAGCTTTATAAAGGCAGTGCTGAAGGTATGGAGTAGCATTATTTAAACGCTCCACTGCAGGTGTAACAGGCAGTATTTGTGTTGCTGAGTTTGTTTTTACCCGTGTGCTCCTGCCAGGTTCGCTGTCAAGTTCTCCTGTCAGCTGTGACAGGTTGCCGCGCACAGATGCCACTTCAGGTCTTTCCTAAAGAGACGCTTTGGCTCTTCTGCTAATAATCCACTGCTATAGTTTAGCTCATGACGGCAGCAGCAAACCCTTCATTTCAAGACAGCTCAAAGTTCACGGAGATCAGTGAGCCACTCGAGGGACTTATTATAACAGTTCAGCAGGATTCAGAAGGAGATACTGGTCACGTATCATAAAAAGGGGTCAACTGATGTACAGTACAGAAAACTGGTCTGCTTTTAGCATCTTTTTGATCATGGAAAGATAATGAGAGGTGTCACACGTCCTCATTTTGTCATGTGAACAATGAAAGGGAACGTGATGCTGAAATATGTGTTGCTCAGGGTGACGACACATTGAATCTGAGCTGATTGATTTCATTTCGCTTTGTATTTCATAAAGGATAGTAGATAATACATTCACTATGTAGACGGCGATGCACACGTGAGTACCGATTTTGGATTTCAGTTGTACCCGTGGATTGAAAAAAAAAACTCAAATTAAATTGATACCCTAACAAATCTGGATTTGGATCTGCTAGTTTTGACACGGCCTACTGTCTATGTACGGGTCTGTTAAGAGGGATTTGCATGTTCTGCTTTGAGCACAACTGTACCTCAGAATTCTACAACATTTTCATGGCTTAAATGCAACATCGTTTAAGCAATAAAGTTGGAAGGGTAGTTTACAGCTCTTATTTTATAATATGAGACAAAAGGCATGGGTGAAGTTAGCATGTTACTAAGCTAACAATAAGATACTCCAAGCTCAGAAATGACTCTGGTTACATATGCAACCTGGTTTCCTGAGACAGGGGACTAGCTACGTCATGGCTTTGACGCTGTGGGGACCTTTTACGCCCACTATGCCATACTGAGGGAAGGCTCGTCCCAGATGCCATAAAACACTGGCACACTGGAGGCCATCAGGAGCAGAAAAAGATAATGACAACCCAGGAGGCATGAGACTGGCCGGCCCCCAACTGCATTCTTTTTTGCTGCCCGAGAGAAGATCGCTGTCTTAGATCCTTTTAAGCAGCTTGGCCTGAGTGGGCAGCTTGACTTCCCTATATTTTGCACTGGAGCATAAGCTGCCATGTTTGCCTTTTGGTCTTGGACATGAGCAGAAGGCCCAGGCCGAGAATGACTACCTGACACTGTTGTTTCGAAGCTGAAATAGAGCTGGTCTGTCAACACACTGGCAGGGACCAACTGGGCTGCCAACCAGGCTGCAGAGACAGATCACTGTTGAGTGAAGATGGGGCAAATAAACCACCAGACACCAGGCAGTCTGGAGGTGGCCAGATGTGGTGGCGTTGACAGAAAAAACACATGAGGCCATCGACGGAGGCTGGTCCCCTCTTCAACCCCCCGAAACATTCAAACAACTAGACTGCAAAAATGACATTGTGGTGTTTGGACACTTTAAGAGGTGCTAGAAACGAGGCTGTATATACTTCATTATCTTCATTATAGCATCAATAGTGGAGCTCCAGTGAAGCTCCAGGCAAACAATAACATACTCATGCAGATTGGAAAAAATCACAGAGCAAGCCTCCAAATCTGGCTTAGGGCCGAAACATGGGGTGCAGTTGCCCAGCTTCCATCATCTGTAAAGAGAGGCAGGCAGAAGCAGAGTGTTCTCAGTACGAGCAGCTCACACTGATGGCAGTCAGCTCTACCCCCAACCAAAACACACACGTGTCATCTCCTGTGATGTAGCGAGGGATTTCTGAATATATTTCTCAGTCGAATGTCATCTTTATTCCACTACTCTTTGCCTGATCTGGTCTGACCCAGGTGTGCCAGAAGCGCATTCACTATAGTGTCAGTATCATGATGCAGCATTGAGTTCCCTCGAAAAGGAACTACATATCACGCAACAAAATGAGCAACATAAGCCATGTTTAATGAGACTAGTGTATTAATGGTGGTACTGAATCAAAACACAAGATTATGTTAATTGCAATGCATTGAGTGATCATCTGCTTTACAAAGCTAAATGTGATGTTGCTTTTAAAAATTGATCAATAGAAGGTACACTAGCAGACAAAAATACAACATGTGTACCTGTAGCTTGGAACTGGGGCGGTACACTCGGAGAACATGCTATACCCTTTTATCCAGATTTTCCCTATGAAGGTTCTGCCTTATTTATTAAAAAGGTACAACATGTGCATATTTTTACACATGTTTTGATACTGTATATTATCACTTTTTTTAAATAGCTTTACAACAAAAGTGTGCCTATAGATGCCTAAAAATGCTTTCTGGAATAGGCAGCGCACTACGTTCGGAATATAACCTCTGGGTCAACATTCCCAGCAACCATTTGCAATCCTCTAATTTTAGGCTTGGGACTATGACTGGTTGATAAGAATCGTACTGCTGGATCCCTTCTGTGTAAGTCACGTCGTGCGGGTGTGTTCTGTCATTCTGCATTTGTGTTGCCTACATCCTCAGCTTTATGTGTGCTTCCCTTGTGGTGCTCTGTCATTTCCCACTGTGTTATTTGTTAAGGGAAAGAACAGGTGGATGGGAACAGCTCCAATGACTTTGACACTGCACAGGAGGTGTAATTTGTGTCATTGCATTTTTGGAGGAAACTGCTGTCTGTTAAAGAGTTGCTAACCAGGCAGAAGAGTGGACAGAGTACCTCACCGTCGTCTGGATACCTTCCTGATGAAACCACGAGGCCTGTCCCAAAACTGCCGCATGCCTTGTTTTGTGCAAATTCTAAGGCCGTTTCTCTTGTGTTGATTATATTCATTATGAATGTAGTTCATTTAATACTAAAAAATAATCTAATTACAAAATAACAATTGAATCTGCTGAAAGTCGCTAAGCAGCGTGCTTGCATCAAACATGCAAACAGAAGTGTCGCCCCATTGCTGTCTATGAAGATTATTTCAAATGAGTTACGAATGAGGTTCCAGGATGGATGGTGCAGCGTTATATGAGCAGTAGAAAGCAGGGAGGTATCACATGCTTTTTAAACATTTGGGTATATTTTATTTGTGCAGTAGAGCCCTGCAGTGTTCAGCCATGCTCAGTGAGATTCTTAATCATATTTGCATTTAAGCAAGTATAAATTCAAAGGAAGTGGACAAGGAAATGTACCCATCAGTCGTTACTCACCACCTCAGTACTACACAGCTTAGATAAAACTTAAAGTAAGTGGAGTTAAAATTTTGGTATTTTAATGGAGCCTAACACTCCTCCGAAAAGGCAAAGTTACATTATAGTGGATGTCTTTAACCCCTATGCGCACACATTTAATAAAGGTGATGTGTGATGCTTTATGCTTATTGTGTACATAAATGTTGCTACATGGTATTTACATTGAAGCACCTATATGATATTACATGTATGTAATTACATGACAATAAAGTAATTACATTTAAAGACACTTACCACATTTAAAGTGACCTAATACAGTATATTAGTACAGTATATACAGTATAACAGAAATGTACATATATGTGTACTTGAATATATTATTATTTATTTATTTTTTTTATTTTTATTAAAATTCAAGATAATACACAAGCATCTCAAGGCACAATTTTCAATCAAATTATTACAGACCAAAGAGAATGGGGGGAAGAATTAAATAAACACAAAGAAGTGGGTATATTAAATG
>JAZGTJ010008591.1:0-20743 GCA_036877575.1 Botia almorhae
TCCATCAAGATCTCAAGTTGTTTTTGCGTTTCTAATGTTAAATCTGTCTGTCATGTTGCAGGAAGCCTCCATACCTTCCTCCTCTGAGTGTTCTTGCCTGCTGTCACAGAGTCCAGGTGAAGCTCTGCGTAAATGTGCTTCATGCGTTCCACACAGCTGTCAATCACACCAGCTGAAGAGGAAGTAAGAGACAAGAATTCATCTGTGTGACTCAACCATCAGCCATGAGACACAAGTGCGATGCCATCTGCGACTTAATTTAATCTGTTTCTGTATATAATTCTCCTACTAGTTTTGCTAGTAACATTTGTTTATGAGGAACCTATTAAAGAGGTCATATTCCTTAAAGCATTTTATTATCTAGAAACCCTGTTTTTCATTATATGTTCCTTTAAGAGATACACCGCGTTTTTCTTTTTAAGAAACTAGCTTTTTCTCCTGCTTTTATCCCCTCGCTGTTTAATTATATTAATGAACAATGTTTTGTTTTTGTTTACCTTTACAGGTGTAACTCTGAGCACTGGGGCTACAGGCTAACAGCGACATGAGTGCTTTGGCTGTCACCTTTTTCAGTGGGTTCTGGAATGAAGTCTTCTCATACTGCTGTATATTAAACAAAGGAAGCAGCCAATCAGATTGAGCTAGCTGTTTTGAGAAAGCAATTTTTTATTACTATTATTTTCGTATACAATATGTAGCACGTATTCTGCGAATGGTTCACGGGCATGTTGCTAGAGGCTGCGACTGACTACAGTCCACCTTCCTGTCGTGTTACCTCCAGCAGTAGTTCACTCATGACTTCTCCAGGTTCAGAGGACAAGACTTTAGTTAAAGAGTAACCAGGGCCTCCGCTAGCTGAATCCTCCACGTGGCCTCCAGATCGCTTCTTAGCTTCCTCCGTAAACAGCACACACAGAAACTGCAGAGCTGAAGTGTAGAGAGAAGGCTTGGCTTCCTGTTGCTTCATACACACTCGGAGGCAATCTGAGGATGGACAAATAAGGCGCTGTGAGAAACAGTGACGCCCGACTGTAACAAATGCTAAAATGTAGTTTTCGGAGCTTTTCTTAAACTTAAACTCCAAGACGTGAAGAAGATGCAAGAGATGCAAAACTTCACAACAAACAATCATCACCAAGGGGGGAACATCTGACGAAAAGCTTCTCCAAACTCACAGCCTTTCAAAACCACTTCCAAAGCCAGGATACCTGCAGGCAAGTCAGCGAGACTACTGCCCACCCACCTGTTCTAGCATTTCCTACCACATCCATCACATCTAAAACAGGCTGATTGTTCTCATCTCTGGCCCAGGTCTGTCATATGCAGCGGAGACACAGATCCACACATGACTGCCTCCCACTGCTCTCGTCTCCATCTTTCCATCTCCTCAGCTGTCTCCAGATTTATCTAGGACTCCCTCTCTCCCATCAAACCCTTCAATCTTTCTTTCCAAACATCTCTCATTCATCCCTCCTTCCCTTTCACTTTCTTTTTGTACTTTCGCTTCCGTATCTCCGCGTTTGCCTGTCTTGTGAGCGTGTGTCACCCTGGTGCGCACGTGTCACCTGAAAAGCGCTGCCAGTGTTTCCCCAGTGCCACGCTGACAGATGGGCCGACCACAGCTTGGTTCCTGTGCAGCAAAGTAGCCAGGAGCATCAACACATCCGCCCAAGTGTGTAGCACTGCACCTTGGGCCTGGGCATCTGAGGACAAGCAAAACAAGCAGTCACTTACAAAACACGGTTTCAGATCTCTTGTCTTTCATTTGAATGTTTTGTCTGGATGATTTCTTGGGGCTGCAAGACAAGGAATTAAAGTGGTTCCGGGTTGTCAGCGCTCAATACCTAATTCGGTGACAGACAGCGTTAAGATGGAAATGAGGTTGTTCAGCAGGGGTTTGACGAGCTCTCGCTGGAGCGGCACATCCTCACTGTGTATTGTTGCTGACTGCAGGAGCTTACAGAAACTCTGCACATAATACACACTGATCAGCACCTGGGGAGGTGAGAGAAAGAGAGAGAGCGAGTGTTAATGAGCGCTGAAATGACCAATCAACAAACACGCATTCAGCACCTTTGTTTCACAACACTAAATAACAACAAAACGCGCACCAACTGCCAGTTTGTTTGAGGGTGTGCGAATGCCGTGTGCGAATATAAATACATAAAAACTTCCTTGCCACATACTGTAGCGTGCAAATCGCTGCACGTCAAATGAGATGATTTTGCAAATGCTCAGTGTTTATTCATAAAGTAGTAGTTTTCTGGTCATTTATGTGCAGTGAATGAGATTGATTGTGATTGTTGTGAAGTTCGTTAAGAGTGGTAGAAAATGGTATCACAGCTCCCATAATGCACCTGGTTTTGGGCATCTTCCAAAGCAGCAGGGAGGAGAAGTGTCTTTAACTCATTAACACACTGAGCTATGACTCCTGCGTCCACCACACTAAAACGGATAGAATGAAACCAACAAGTTAACCAAGGTTGTTCTCATAAAAAGTAAATAAATGTACTGAACATATTGCGCATATTCAGATATTGTGTTTTTTCCTTAAGTTAAAGCGGTCGTTCACCCAAAAATAAAAATTCTTTTATCATGTATTCACTCTTATGTCATTTCAAATCTGTATGACTTTTTTTGCTTCTGAGGTACACAAAATAAGATATTTTGAAGTATGTCAGTAACCAAAAACAACAGAGACATTTCACATTTCTCAAGTATCCTCTTTTGTGTTTCACATGGGAGAAAAGTTACACCAGTTTGGAATGCCATGAGTTGTATTATGGTACAAAAGATGACCAATCCTCCAAAAGTTCCAATGTGAAAACAAAATGTGACAAGCTGTGCACAAAGCAACATACAATCCTAAGGTGAAAAAGTTCCATTTCATGTGAATTTCAAATTAATTTTTGTTTGTCAGTGAGACAAGAAAACCGCAGTGTGGTATATGGTATATAGAATGAGTGGGACGATGGCAGCCAGGATGTGGTTGTCAGGTACACCAAGAGAGTATATTTATACTTATGTGAGGGGTGTGCACAGGTCTGCAGTTTTTAAAACACGTACATGTGCAATGTGTGCCTGGTCAGAGCTTAAAAACATATTTTTTCACAAGTTCACCCAAAGCTAAAAAAAAATATTGTTATCATTTACTTACCCTCATGTCAATTTAAACCAGCAGAATGACAGATTGCACTGGTTCCTTATTTTTATACAATTACAATAAAAGGGATCAAAAGAAATGCAAAAGCATTACAGTGGTTAACAGATCACTGGAGGGGAAGATTATAAGTGAATATTGACTTGTTTTGACCTGTTTCTCAAACAAAGATATAATACGACTTCACAAAATGTTAAACACAGTCCACAAGTCACACGGAATACTGCCTTTCTTCAAAATTTCTCCATGTTCCACATAACAAAGTTATACAGCTTTGGAATTACATGATGATGATTTAGAAAAAATACAGAAATGTTATTTTTGGGTGAACTACTACTTTAAGAAAATGTCTTTTCATTTTAATAATTTTCCAAAATATCAATCTAATGCCTCAAACAGAATATAAACAGTTCCAGAATGCTAAAGGAACGTTCCATCACTGTGTGAGTTCTAACCTGGCCATTCCCTGCAGTATTTGGTTCTGTTTAAGACCAGACAGACTAAACTCAGGAAGCACAGCCAGCAGGTTGTCCAGCAGACCGCACACAGCTAGCAACAGGTGAGGGGTTACTATAGCAACAGGCTCAGACCTCCCCCCTGGGTGGGACTCTTGAGTGAGGGCGGAGTCTGAGCTGTCCGCATCACTTTGGCCTATAGAAGAATGAATGTAGAGCAGAAAGACTCAAATCACTTAATACCAGATCAAACATTCATCATAGCAAAAATGCCAGTTACTACAGAGAACCTGCAGTCGTACCCTGAGCAGTGAGTCTGTTGACCGGCGTGTCTTGGATTCCAGTGACACTGGAGGTTGGAGCTGGAGAATGAGCCCTACTAGAGCTAGTTGATGGAATCTGAAATATATATTTTGGGTAAATATTACATACATTAAATGCTCAAATAATTTCAGCTACACTACCAGTTAAAAGTAGCTTTCCTGTAGCTCAGTGGTTAGAGCATGGTGTTAACAACACCGAGGTTGTTGGTTCGATCCCAGGAATTGCACATACTCAGAATCAATGTATAGTATAATGCGATGTAAGTCGCTTTGGATAAAAGCATCTGCAAAATGTATAAATGTACATGTAAAAGTGGTAGGTGGACACACCCACATATTTTTCATTATTAAATTTTTTTACATTTTAGAATTTTTAGAAAACTGTCATAAAATATTTAAAAAAAAATACTAGATTACGGCTCGATAATAAAGCAATTTATTTCCTCAAAAACACAGTATTTTAAACGAATAAACATTTAAGCAAAAACTGTTCAAAATGTTCCGCAGAAAAAATGTTCTATTTGCTGTCATCTTATTATATTTTATATTGACACTGTGACATCATATATTGACACCATCTGTGGCCATTGGTCACCCTGCTATCAAATACTGGGCAATGAGAAACCAATACTGGTCGACCAAGACCAGTGTACTAACCAGAGTGCTGGAGGTGGAGATGGATCCTGATCTCTGACTCTTGTTTAGAGGAGCAAGTCCTCTCCAGTTCTTCAAAGAATCATTCAGATCTGTCTCTACAGAACAAAACACAACAGTCCAACATTTACAATTCAAACAGCAATATTGACCATAAATACACTGTAATAACTAACGTGTCTAACGTCTTGCTAATACTTTCAATTCTGTTACGATAACTGTAAACATGTAAATGATAAATGTGAACACCATGGTCTAAAATATGTTGCACAACAGGCACCATCAGGGCCCTCTGACACAGAACAGCATTATTAAGGTTTGGAAGCATATAGGGGCCACAGAGTCAGACATCCACTAATAGCTGGCAGTGCTCTGAAGGCGTAGATACTGTACCCTGGGTGACACTGGCTGGCAGGGCGGGAGGACCAAGGCTAAAGGCATGTCGGCCTGTGTAACAGCTCTTCACCATCTGGCCCACGTTCTCAAAAAACTGGCAGTGGTACAACAGTGCCTGCAGAGCGGGAAGCCCGACCAGACACAGACCTGAATCTTCATCATGCACACAAGGGCTCTGAGAGACATGTGAGAGAAAAAGGAGAAAAGAAGGATAGACATGGAAAAACAGCCTAAAAGATACTACTTAATAAACCATAGTCATCAGGAATCAACATGGACGGAACTGTTATGTCTAAAGAGCTTTTATGACTGTCTGTGCTGTCGATATTTCATGTTGAAGATTTGGTTTGTTTTGTAAACGTACCTGCCAGGCACTGTCCTTGGCCTCTTCTGCATTAGCTGGCATTGGCATTACAAGGAGGTTTTGCAAAATAAACGCTGCCTGTGGAGAGGAGAAGCAAAAAAAGTCAACAATACTGCCATCTTGTTGCAAATGAATGAAAATGCATGCTGGGTAAATTCTCAGTGGAATTGCGAAGACCAAGTAGTTCTTCAAAAAGTATTGCCTCCGTTTGATTTGACTGAGAGAAGTTGTGTGTCGTTATTCGGTGTAACAGTGTAACTTGATGATTAACGTGCCTGACTGTTATTGCAAACAATAAAAAATGAAACGGTGTGAGAGCAGAATAAAAAAGCCACAAATTTTCAATGCCACCTTAAAAATGCCAATTGTTAAAATTTTTCAACAGATAAAAACTCAATGTAACAGAAAGAACCCAGTCCATCTCAGAAATGGTGTTTAGACTTTGTGATGAAAATTTCAGCCCATCTGGAAGTCATTTCTGGCCTCACCTCTCTGCGCACCATACTGCACTCCTGTCTGTCCAGCAGAATGTTGAGCACAGTGGCCCACAGGCCTCCTGAGATGTTCTGGCAACTGGCTGACAGTGCCACACACCCTCTTTCCAGCGAACTTAGTGCCGCGCCCACAGCCAGGCTGGCGCAGCGGACCTGGAGCCAGACAAACACACACACTCACTTAGACCCAACACATGTGCTGGGCAGTGCTAACTGCCATGAGCTCCTTGGCACGCAGCACTGGCACAGATTTGTGATCGTCATGGCCCTTATTTCCAGTACTCAGCATCTGCTAAGCTAAAGGGAGGCCTGGACATTCACGAGTGCTTGTGAAAAACATCCAAAACAAGAGAGCCAGGGGATAAAAATTGCAAGGGGAATAAAATGGTTTACACAAAAAATAACATCTAAATTTAAGGCTTCTATATTGTCCATGACTGTATACGGCACCAATGTGATGCAATGTTATTAATTCAGAAAAACACGGTGAATTTGTATTTCAGGGAACCTGAAAATCTAAAACATTTTACAATGACTTTAGTAAACAGTAACTTGTCAATCATTCAAGACAGTGACTGGAATTTACGTTTTGGTCTTTTGGACAAAACTCAGTTTAAGAATATAAGAAATCTTTCACCTGGCTGACAAAACATGAGTAGGGTGAGCTCATGCCTAAATGGTTTATAAAACAATTTATCTGACTGAATGATTACTATAAAAATATGAATGTTTTTCACATGTGTACGTCTCACCTCAGGGTCACGATCCACCCACAGTGGAATTAACCAGGCCAGGCCGAGTTGGGCAGCACCCTGTTCATCAGCACTCTGCTCACGACCCAGACACCACAGAGATATCCAGTCCTTCACACACACACACACACACACACACCGTTTTAAACGTATTAACTACATTTATTTGATTACGCAACTATTAATTTAGTATCAAACTTGTTTCTAATAACAGACCAATAGATTGATTTTAGAGTATTGATTATAGAGTTTTCGTTAATGATTTGTATCCAGATTACAATTGTGTTAGCACCCTCGTGTTGGTTTCAAACTCCTGTTTTCAAATTACCCGAGTACATTTTGAGGACATACTACGAAAAACATTGCAGCTTTTTTTACACGTCTATACATCAACATTTCATTGTATTGTGCATCATCAACCCTGCTTTCTAGATATCGCCACCGGACATAAAAAACATATTAGACGTTCGCAGCTTATTTCTAAAATTCAGACAAAATATGGCAATTCTGACCTCATTTTTACTTTCCTTCATCATCTCATGTGACAGGTGAAGCAGGCAGATAACTGCATTCTTTGTCACTCCCTTTCCCATGAAGGACATAGAGTTTCCTCCCAAATCTATGTAGAATGAGGAGATGACCTGTGCAGTGCAGTTAAACGAGGACACCATCTTAATTAGCCGTCAGGACAGAGTGAAGCCACTTTTACAATAGCATGTGAGAGATGAATGAGGTCATTTGAGTTTCAATTACATTCGCTGCTTTTCACCAAACCGACTTGTAGTCGATGTAGATTTAAGCAGAACTGACAAAAACAGGGACAAATAAATTATTTTTCAAAGGTAACAGGCTATCGCTGCCTTTAAGCATTACCAAAAGAAGAATTATGGGTTATGATGACTCAGGCTGGTTAGTCTATAGTGATTCAAGTGTTTGGGAAAATATAGACCGTATGTGTGTGTTTAATGCATTGTCGTTGGCTCAGAGCAGCATAAAGCACATGTAATCGTAACAGGATTCTAGTCTGTGACTAAGGTACACATGCACACAGTACAAGCACACAAGCACACAGTACACATGTACGTGTATTTACATACTTCCAAGAGGCCACTTAGGTATTTGAGGCAGAGCTTGTTTGGCTCCAAGTTTGGTGTGTTTGTGCTCCAGCCTGGCAGGGCCGTCACATGGGCCATGGTCCTGAGTGTGCGCTCCAGAGAGGGCAGGCCATAGAAACGTGGAGCATCGGACAAACGCAGACACTGTAGCAGGCGTAGTGACAGCTCAGATGCGAACGGGCCAGACAGAACCTCACACATCCTTGAAAACACGTACAGATGTAAAAAGAGAGAAATAAGAAAAAAATGAAAAATATTAAAGTGGTGCAAAACATGTCAGGGGTTGCTATGCGGATTATAAGATGTTCTGAGTCATTTCAGTGCGTTGCTAAGGTGTTGCTCGGTGGCTAAAGAAGTGGCTAAAGAACTGGGTTAAAAATTACAGGTTTAAACCCTGCAAAAGACAAGTTTTAAATCATGACAATTGTGTCAAAGCTGTGTGAACAAATTACCACAGTTGCGTGGTAATAAACTATTTTTCATCCAGCGTTAGACCATTTTAAACATGCATGACTCAACAGGATATCAAGTCTTACATTTCTGAACGCTGCTAATGGCCGCAAAGGACCGTGTTCACGCCGTTTCTTGTTCTTAAATACTTTGCTTGTGTTATGAAAAATACAGAAGTAAATTGACCATAACATCAGAAAGCCCACAACAAGCACCGAGACCTAATGATACATTTCAGCTGGCAGCTTACACAATGAAAATGTATGCAAGAAAACGTCTCGGTAAATCAGATTTGCATTACACAGCGGAAGTCTTTAATTTACAGATCCTCAAGGAGTTCTCTGAATGTATTCCATAAATAACAAATTAAATCAAAAGCATCATTAGGTTTGTATTTCTCCCAGATGGCAGGTAAAGGTACACATCTCCCTATGAGGGTAGCAAAAATGGTTATGCTTATAAAAAAGTGAGAACATGAAGAGTATTTTCGGAATAACAAATTTGCATTGTCTGTCTAAATGGTCTCAGTGAGTTTATTTTGAGGAGCAAACAGATGTTGTTGAGTGTTTTCGCACCCTCATTAACCAACGGTGCACACTGAGCTCAACAGCAACTACAGCTCTTGAATACACTTCATTTTGAAATTTTAATTAAAATGCACAGTGGTCTCACAACCAACCATCTTTAAACGAGACACATCAAAGAGCCAGTTCATACCTATTGAAAAAAAAATACTGAAGCTTGTCAAAGCCATGGTGTAGTGGTCAACACATGTACTCCAGACATGAGCCTTGGTGTTTATGTGGGTAACACAGGTTCGAATCCAACTCGTGACATATCACTGTATCTTTCCCCTCTCTCAGTGTAATTTTCAAATGAACTGAATATCATACCAAATGTCATTTCCCAGCATGCTGTTGGCTAGAAAACTTGAAGATACAAACAAACTTTGAAACCTGTAGTCTTCAAACAGGAAAAGGGCCAAGGCGCTACTCAGGTGTCACAGTGTGTGTGGGTTCTAAAGATAGAGCTGGCTGATGGTTAACTGCATGGGTTAAAAAAACATATGAGTGAGTCAGTAAGTGTGATTTTGTCGCTAAATAAGTCATTGTGAGTCATTGTGTGCACGTGTGCGCACTGGGTGAGTCATTGTCCCGTGTTTGTGTGTCACTTACTGTGTGTGTGTGTGTGTGTGTGTGTGTTACCTGTCAGAGGTTTGTGACAGGCGAAGAAGCAGAGTGTTGAAGAGTCCTGTCAGTTCTCTTTGTAGCCGGTGACTGAGGTGGGCCTGGAGCTCATCTGCTTTCCCTTGTAACTGGATCTGTGTGTTTGTCTGCGGCTCAACACTCAGCAACAAGTTCAGTAAGGTGTGGGACTCCTACACACACAAACAGTTTAACTATCTGATCTGTCAGTTACAGCTTCTCAATGCTTTGAGACACAATTCATTATAATACAACTGTATTAATCTGTCACATGAAAAATACAGCTCCATTACAAATTCTTCATTCAACACCAGCAATACCAGTCCTGCATACAATTTATCTTCAAAAGCAACACATGAGTAACAATGTAATAAACAAAGAAACGTTTTTTTTTAAGGAAATTCAAATGGTTCATCATCATGCACAATTTTCTAACACATAGTTTTTGTAGTTGCTGAGCCATCGAAAGGTAGTTAACTAAATGATTCATATGGCATTATTAGGCTATTCTGGGTGAATACTAGGCTGTTTGTGGATGGTTACTAGACTGATGGAGTAGTTGCTAGGGTATTTAGTTTGGTTGTTGGTATGTTGCTATGGTGTTTTGAGGTTCTACAGTGTTCTGGTTGGTTTCTAGGAGACTGAATGGCAGCCTCTGGGTTTTCTGGCTTGTTGCTAGGACACCAAGATACAGTTGCTAGGGTATTTGGGGTGGTTGCTAGGCCCCTGCTATGCCAAGAAAGCCCACCCCCCCAAAGTCAAGAGTGTACACCTCCAAATCGATGTTATATTATTATCCTGAAATATATCTGGGGCCCCTTTTAAGTCTACAAGTTTTTTTTGGATTACTTAAAAGTCTGATTATTTAATTGGAAAAGTTATTACTCATTTTTTATCAATAAGCCTCTAATAAATAAGGTATTGGGCAGGTGGTGAAGTGGTGAAGCACAAGTTACATGCTGAGAATTTGGGCAGGGGATTATCAGCTTTTGCAAGCACCACTAAACAGAAAAAATAATAATTCACTATTGTGACTATGTGCTCTATTTAGAAAGCACAGATGTTTGAGCTCCACTCCAGCGATTGTGGATTCACTCTGCATTTCCCCACCTCCCCCACCAGGCGCTTCATCAAACCCTGCTTTCTCTGTTGAGCGTCAAGGCAGTATTGTGCGCATACACACGCATTAATGCGAGGCAGGGCAGGAAGAGGCTGAGAGTAGCTGAAACTTTGAGGAAATACTGCCATTTATCCCCAGAGTAAAAAAACATAAAGAGCCTCTGTCGACTACGCTCTCCGTTAGCAGCAGTAATACGATATTAATGCAGTTTTATTGCTCTGCGGTGTGATTTATTTCTGCTTGTCTTAATAAATACGCCACACTGTGCTTATTTAAAAGTGTCTGGCAGGGGGTAATTTAATTACCAAGGTGGGATGAATCTCTTTATTGTTTTGCGAGTGCTGCAAGGTAATCTTAGACAGAATCAAGCACTTTTCCATAAAAGATCCAACACAGTGAATGTGGTTTGTTCAGGAATACCTGATTTAGGAGCAGTTCTAAAAGCCACTTTAGATCCTGGTGGTCCGATTCAGACTGATTCGGCTTAAAGAAGGTGTTCAGGAACGACACAATGTCCACCAACAGCCTCTCATCTTGACGGCAGGCTGGGCGTACCATAAGAAACCTACCGGATGATAAAGCAGAAGAGAATATGGTATGTCATGGTATATATTAAAAATACTCCAGGTAAAAATAAAGTGACAATGTTATCCTATCACACAAAAATTAGACTACAATAGATGTAAATAACCTATGAGCTTTTAATGGCCGAAGCTCATTTTATCTGTCCAGTTTAACACCAACATAATACTGTAAGTGTATATAACAGAAGTGTGTTAATATTGGTTTGTTTGGACTGATTCTGACTGATTTTCGTCAGCTGATATGTTTAACACACAGACAACAGCAGAAAGTACAAGTACAAAGTCAAAATGATTGAGCTTATTTTGTACCGAACCTGCAGCATTCTTTAAACACAGCCTCCTATAGAAACAGTGTCATTTCTGAGATCTATTTTGTAAAAGATAAAGTGTTGTTACGCATCGTGTCTGGAATCTGTGAGTTCATTCATTGTTCAGGGTTGTAAAGTCATGCCTGGTGATCACAAATCACATATCTAAGGTATAGACCAAGCACATCTATAGATCAAACACAGAGTGTGACGGCGTGCGTACCTCTTTACAGCTTCATGCCAGCTGTGGGTTTGCAGGATGCTTTTATTGCTTTGAGTGGTGGATTTAAGGGCCAGTCGGTCAGCGAGAAGGTACAGGTTCAATCTGGTCATGGCAAAGGTCACGGCGCTGTGTGAACTGGCATCCTGAACCGCCCCAATGCAGTCCTGCAAACCCGATCTGATGTCGCTTATCCGTAACACCACGGCCTGAGATTCTGACAGCATCAGATCGCTGTGAAACCTTAACGTGTGGAAGCGCAGAGAATGAGGTTTTATGCTGTTTCTGGGGGGTGAATTGTGCCTTTAATAAGGCCAGACAGATTTTATTTTAAGTTTAGTTACAAAACAGCCGTAATATATTAAAAAGGCGTGAGCTTATATAATATGTATATATATATATATATATATATAATATAATTTATCTTATATAATATAATTTAAATGCTTAAAAAACAAAAGCAATTAAAACTATAAAATAAAAAGCAGGGGTGGGCAATTTTTCCAGATTTTTTGTTATACTTTTGATTATGTCTCTTTACATTTTAATTGCAATTACTAAGTGGTCTAAATATATTCATATAAATATCTCTTCTGTGGAAGGTAGAGGACTATAAAATTCATCCAATCATTGCATCCCAAACCCTACCTTTAAGCAAAACGTTCATAATATCCTGATAAAAAACAACACCTCAAACTCATATACACAAGTAAATCCAGCTTACTCAGGTACATCGCTCCTAAAGCCTCTTAGATGCTCTAATAGTCCATCTATCCCAGAATGCCATGCTCTGTTCCAGGTGATCTGCAGAGTCTCCCAAGCCGGCTTCAGACTCAGCAGGTCTGAGTATGGAGGGAGAACTGAACAGTAGGGACTCACTGCATGGTGTGAAGGAGCTTGAAATGGCAGATTATACCTGTGAGAAAATGACAATTATTTCGTATACAATTATCCTTTAAATGTCAGTTAATAGGTAAATTAAACAGTTGTTTATTTTAATGCACAGTTAGAAAAGTTAGTTTTAAAGCACATAGTTTACCTTCGTATAATGGAGGCAGGCAGTGAGAAGGGAGACAAGGCCGTATCTGAGCCTGCGTTATCCGTCCTAAACAAGTGACAAAGATTATTCATTGTAACATAAGCCAAAGCATTTTCAGTTTAATAATGAAGATGCTTAAGGGTCAGATATTTTACTGTGCATGCGGATCAGTGGTGTGACATCATACAAAAAGACAAAGAAACATACCAAACATCCATTCGAGCGATTTCATCGAACAGCAGAACGGACATCAGCGCAGCAGCCTCACTTACATCACCTTGTTTTTTCTTTATTAACAGAGAGGCTTAAAAAGATTTAAAACAAAGTATAAATTTCATATTTCTTACATGAAATATATGGTAAGCTGATACACTGTAGTGATTTTAAATATTAAGAGTGTCATTTCTCTCTGCGTATTAACATGGGGAATGATAAAGCATTAATATTATGATGTATGTAAACGCTTCTGTTTAAAAACCACATCCAGGGAGCGAAGTAGAATAAAACACACAAACAAGGGCCAAAACAACACAGCTCATTTGTTTTACACTAAAAAAGTGAAAAAAAAAAATGGGAAAACAGAAAGTCTCACAAATGATCACAAACGGCTCTCAAATGTGAACGCTTAGAAAATTCTGGAAGGTTGAAGGAACATCTATAAAAATTAGATTTGCCGTTTGTGCATAATCCTACAGAACTGGAAGGGTCGTTTATGAAGCTGCCCGTTTACAGCTAAACAGCAATAACTGCTGAAATAAAACTTTATAAAACTAAAACTTTATCACTACAGCGAGTTAAATGAATTACAGTCGGAGAGTAAGGAGATGTCTTGTTGGCGGTTTTCCGGGCAGGGCAGATTGTACCTCTGAGCAACATGATGAGAAGAGACGTCTGCTGGGCCAGGCTGTGACGCAGTGAGGGGTCTTCAAACACCAGCTTCCTCAGCATGCACATGCTGGGCTCCAACAGGCAATCCATGCTCTACATAATGATACAGAACCTGAATGGAACACCTTCTAGTGTCAAAATTCCCAGCAGAAAAGCGGAGAAGTTCTAGGCCTCTCGGAAGCAGAAACAAATACCAATAAAGGAATTCTAAATTGCAGTCTCCGTAATCTTAGAGGAACTTTAACACTGTTACGCCTGGGGAAAACCGCACGGCTGCAGTGAACTATTGCACTTCTAAGTTGTTTGGAGAGGTGTTATTTCACAGTTATCATATCGTAAGAGAAACGTCATAACAAGCCTTCACAACTGAGTCTAGAAGTGTTTACAAAGTCAACACAATTACACTGCGGTCATAACATCAACAGTGAAACCACTGCACCACAAAAAGCTAGACAGCCGCAGAGCCAAGCAGTCACAAGCAACCAAAACAACATCATAACTGACAACAACAGCTAACTAGGCAGAGCAAATGGAGGTGACGTATCGGATTCTGCTTGTGGTGTAACTGCCAGAACATTTCTGTGTGTAATTATCTTTAATTAGCCACATTAGCAGGGCACAATACTGCGTAAAGCTTTTAGCCTGCAGATGTGCTGATCGCACAACAGTAGAAAATTGGGACTGACTTATTCCTGATTGACACCAGTATCTCAAGCTCCATGCCCAGGCTTCAGTTGTCTGTGTTCTTTGACTGCATTTATGATAATAGGCTTATAAACAAGACAGAGTGTGAGCCTTACCGCCGCATTGTTGTGAATGCTTTCCGCGATGAAGGATATAAGCTTGTCCGTCAAACCCAAGGTCTTCAAAACAGCATGCATTGATGGGTCTTTAAAAAAAATAACAAAATATACATGAGTAGTGACTGAAATATGAAGTGATGGAAGCCGTGCATTGTCGCATGGATGCATGGATGTATGAATGGATGGACCGATGCGTGGATGCATGGATGGACGGAAAAAAAAGATGATAGATGTGTGGATGCATGGAAAGATGCGTAGATGCATGGATAGATGCGTGGATGGATGAATGAAAGGGTAGATGCGAAAGATGCACGTGTGCATATGCATAACTGGAGGGAACAATGGACGTTTGGATGGGTGCATGCCCTGATGGATGGATACCTTGTAGAACAACAGCCAGCTGCTCAGCTGCAGATTGCCGTAAAACTACATCCACAGTCTCTGATGTGAGAATTTTGTACAGCTTATTTACAGACTCCACCTGCTCAGAGAGAACACAGCACCATACAGAGAGAGCAGTATATCAAATAAACTAACTGCACTGGGAACAGAGCAGCATAATTAAGATACAGATAAATATTCCCCTAGCAGCTCTTTCAATGATTTTGAGGGAAAAAAATTGACAATGTTTGTAAAAACTATTCTTTTTTTGCATTTACTGCCCTCAGCGGCTTGTTGTCAAATGACAAGATCATTTGCAGAAGAAATTGTAATTAGCGGTTTACCTTTACATCTAGCAAAACTGTCTAGCAAAACTGTTCTGTGTGAATTTCTGTGTGACTGTTTACCTTTACGTATGATTTGTCTGCCTTACTCAGCTTGATGTCGACACATTTATTGAGCATGTAGAGATCTGGTAAAACAGACAGTGTGGAGCTCTCCAGCGCTGGTCTGGAGGTGCTGGCACCTTCAGCACTGGTCAGGTGGGGGAGCAGATGCTGGAGTGCTTTGTTTCTCACCCTAAAACAAAAACAACAAGTACGTTCACCTGTATGCAGTCATAAAACAAGGTAAATAAAAACACAAACAAAATGGCAGAAACTGCTTACATGCATGTACACAAACAGTCTGCTGACTTCGCATGTGCACTTTGCAGCAGTGTATGGAAAACTGGTCGTGTATGATGAACTCACATGTGATGCTTAGTGAACAGAAGCCTGAGGGCGGCCCGCAGCCTGGCTGTCAGAGGACACACCTCATCTCCCTTATCGGCAGATGGCTTACTTATCAGTAGGATGCAGTTTCCCAGGGCGTCGTCTGTGCCCGCGTAACTCTAATATACATAAAGGTATCAGGATTTAATGTGGCCACAGCAGACGAAACTTGCAAACAAAAATCCAGTGGAGCACAAAAAACAAACACCCGGTGACAGGAGAGCGTTTACCTTTCCCTTTATTGACAGAACAAACCAATTACCAAGTGTCCTCGGTAGAACATGAACCGAACGTGATGACCTTGACAAGATTTATGAATATTCAGCGACAGCCCCCCACCCACTCAACCCCACCGTACGAGCCGTTTTAAAAAATAAACATATCTTTGCGAGTTGAAAATTATGAAATAACCTCGTTTAAAATAGAATGCGATGTAAAGTGAATATTACTATTCTGGCCCGGGTGTCTTGCGAACACGTTCATTTTACAAAGAAATATTTGTTGGTTGATTTTTTTATGGTTATATTGCATTTGAGGACGTATGTGCGAAAAGAGAAAAGAAAGAGTGTGTACCTGTAATACAGGAATGACCGTGTAAAGTGCCTCATTAAATCTGCTCCAGCTCGCTTCTGTCATCATCAGTCGTCCCTTCAGCAGATAGAGCAGAATATCCTTGGCAGCGCAGCTCACCTTTGGATCGCACATAAACTTAGTTGATGGCTCTATAATATTGCGCTTAGAAACAAGCTACCTCATCCAAATCCTGCAGTTAAGGTCGGCCACCAATAGAGGTGACACGAGGGTATTTCCGATGTCAAACATTAGTTTAGCATGAGGTACCTCTGTACTACATTAAACATCGGGCATGGCTGCATTATTTATTAACAAGCTGTGTATTGGTATATTATGTTATTTCTTTATTGTGCCTGCTGGAAACAGGAAGCTGAATAATTCACCTCTCTTGCTTGGTCTTGAAGGCCAAACACGCTGATCTCATACAGGACGCGCGGGTGAAACAGGAAGTGCGTGCCGCTGCAGATGGATGAGGCGGGTTTGGCCACATTCTGAACTCCCAAACATTCCTGTGGGGACGAGAGAGGCAAAATAGGATGGCTGTATTATGTTCTACAGAGGTCAGAGGTCACTGGCACTCTATGTGGAATGTAATAGAATTGCAGGGAAATGTTACAGCAATTTAATATATTGTATACATACACACCCATTACGAATGGTAATGGTATTTTATCTATTCCATAAAGTACTGTACTTCAAAATATTACACTTCCTGGAGGACATACCAGGTCATACCAGCTTCAGCTACTCATGCTGGTCAAACAGCTCAAATAGTGTACTGAAACATAAGTAACCATCTTAACCAGACTATTCGATTATTTAGGTTAACTATTATAATGATTAATATTAATTTAAACAGTTTTATATTTTTGCAATAGTGTTTTAATTAGCAGTAGAAATATTTTGGGATAAATATTTGGGATTGTGTCTTATGGAACAGATGCGTGTTCCTAACATTCCTAACCAAGTCACCATCTGCTTAGCCAATGCAGTCTAGCAGCTCTAACCAGGCAGATCAAATTGGCCTACCAGGTCAACCTCTGCTTTATCCGACAGCCTGATCAACTAACTCAAAAAGCTAAAAACTAGTTCTGACCAGTTAGGAACCATGTAAAAAAAAAGTTACCAAAATCTGGTTTTAGCTGGATTTTATGTCGTTTTGGTCTTTAAAACCGAGCGAATTGCTAACTTTTGTATTTGATCTGCCTCAAAATAGTCCCTAGAGCCCAATTTCCAATTTCCACAGCACAGCGTGTACCTTCAAAATGCTCAGAGTGCAGGAGTAGGTTTCCACCTTCACCGGGGACAGAGGATGAGACAAAAGCTTCAGAAATATCTTCTGACTCTCCGACCGCAGCAGTGGGCTCGCCTGTTCAAACTTCCACCTACGAAGAGACACGATTTTTACAGATTGTCATACAATGACACCTCTACCGCAGCGGCAGGCAAAACAGCAGATGTCATTGGTGTCTTTGCCATTTCCATAATTGTAAGTAACTTACAGGTAGGAGCAAACGTGGACGTTTTCCTTCACCACCGGTAAGTGCTGATGGTACGGAAAAGCATCGATTGCTTGGTCAGCAAGATCCAAAAGTTCGTGCCAATTCTTCTCACCCTGTAATAAAGCATTTCATAAGTTAACGGCCTCTTCTCCAATGTTTTACGCTCTTATTTTTCTGAAACACAAAAGTAGACATTTTGTGCGAAATCTTTATGCAGCAACTGACATAATGACGGTGTCAAAAGGACAATGATAAAAAACTCCAAATAAAAACAACATTAAAATGTGCTATAGTTAAGACGTTACATCTTTTACTGATCTACAAAATTTTCTGATACCTTCATGGACTACTTTTATGGTGCATTTCAGTATTTTTTCCTCATTTTTAGTGTAAAAATGTCAACTTACTTTTGTGACAGAAACAAAGCCTAAACAACAGGGCGAGTAAACAATTATAGCATTTTTATTGCACTGCTGTTCAGTTGCACTGCTCATTCCAGAACGATTCCTCTACAGATATTCTACAAGTAAAAAACATACCAAGTTTAAATTGTTACCTCAGCCTGTGCCTCTTTTAGAAAGATACATGTAGCCTCCACACAATTAGACACACGAGACACCCTACGGTACAGGCTGTATCTTTCAAAACAAGCCTGTTCTAGGTAAGCCACGGATGACTCATGTATAATGGGATACGCCACACTGAAAGATGTATCAAGACATATAAGAAATATGGCAGCCACTGTGCTTTCTGGAAGGATCTCTCCAGCCTGTATGGAAAGACAAAACACATGCTTACAAAGAGTTAACAGCTAAAACAAAACATGCACATATATTAAATAAATAAATACTAATAATTTAGTCCATAATTGTACTGCTTTCCTTAGGTCAACAGCATAACTGAAAATTGACCCTTTCACACTCTCATTTGTTTTAATAATGACCGTAAAGGAAGCGGACGATGGCTTATTAATGTCTAAGAATGGAACGGCCATATGCTCGCTCACCTTCTCCACAGGTAACAAGGTTTGCAGGAGACGGATTGTAAATATGGCAGTACCCGTGAAGACCATTCTGTGGTGGATCAGGGACGATTCTGGCTGTTCAGAGGTCATGCCATGATGGTAACACAGAATATCTCCCAAAATCTCCAAACACGCCTGTAATTTCTCCCTCTTTTACAGAACAAAAAGAACACATGTTAGTTCTGCGGTACAAGGGGATTACTGAGTTTATAGCAACATCCTGCCAGTAGGGGGCAGCAAGAGCCCTGTGCATTTCAAAGAAAGTTTTTCAAGCTAAAACGCCACCAGCATGAATTAAAGATCAATGAGGGAGATTGATCAGGCATTGAAATATACATAATTATGTGCAACCGGGTTAGTTTGTGTACATACAGCAAGAAAAATAAGTGTTTAAAAAGATTTCTATGGGCAACAAACAGTTGGAAGAAGCAACTTGGAAAATTCATGTAATGCAACCAAAATAATCCTTTGTATGGATATAATGTAATGCAGGTGTGTAATTTTAGATATAATATTCTGAACTGAATAAATAATGGAAAGTTTTGCAGCATTATTTTGCATAATGGTATAGCCTCTAAATTATTAGTTATAATTTACAATAAGGCTGCTAATGTAATAGTAAATACAAACTAACAATAACTAATAATAGTACAGCTATTGTTAAATGCATAACTATTACTATCTGATATATATGTATATGTAAATCAATCAACAGGTTAAAACATGCACATTACAATAGTAAATGCATTATGAACTGATGGGATTAACTGTCAACAAACAATTACTGTAAAATACTGTAAATTAACAATACAGCTAAAATTTGTAACGTCTGGGTCGCCAGTGTCATTAAACACAAATATCAAAAATAATCATTGTTTGCAGACAGGTTTCCCGAACTCTCTGCCTGCCTCCCACCCGCTCTGAACTTGTGAAATTGGTTGAACTATTGTTGCTGTGTATGGCTGCCCAAACATACCTAACATTTGATCGTACAACAGAGTCAGTATTTACACTTCTCAGGAAAATAAACCTTTGAATGGTTTGCTTATACACTAGTTGTCTCGTTATATTAAGGTATACATACATATTGAACAAAATAGAAACAGCCACTAAGATTACGAAATGCTGTCAAAAATTACTGCTCGTTAAGTCATAATACCCAATGCGTAAAGTGACATTAACATATAAAATGGTATTTTAAATTGCTATTTTTTGTACAGAAACACCAGATGTACTGAATTGCGGTCAGGGGAAAACACGGACGTTTAAGTGGCGCAACTGGCCTAAGAAACAACCGCCGTGCCATGATTGATTTGCGCTGATAGCTTAACGTTCTACGATTGCCATCTGTCCCTCAGAGTGAGTGGAGTGCTTCAGACGGAAAGGCGACAGGTGTGTTTGTATGCACTATAGCAGGCATCAGCCTCATGGCTGTGGCTTTGCACTGTGGAGGAGGGCTGTTGAAGACACTTGCCAGCTCTGTCGCAGTGAAGCTGTGCTCATCCCACACCTCCGGGGCAACGCTGTCTCCCAGAAGCCCCTGCGCCGCCGCCAGCATCTCCAGCACCCGCTGGAAAACCTTCAGGCTCTCTTAAAGGGGTGAAATGAAAAACGGAATTTGAAAAAGATGGATGAATTTTGGAAGCATGTGTTTTATGAGGACAGCAGCAGATGGAGAAGGTTTTGAGAGGTCTCTGACCTGTCTTCATGAGAGGGAGAGCGTGCTCTACGGCCTCCACGCCGAATCTAGCCAGGCTCCACTGCTGCAGCTGTAGCTCCAGCGAATCTTCCGTCTCCAACTCTGGGGGGAGCTCCAGGTGGGGCTGCGGGAGGGGAGACTGCTGGGCTGGCCTGGAGGGAAGCCCTCTCTGACTGCTGCTGCTGCTGCTGTACACAATCAAAAAGAATCCTTAATCGCTGAAGACACGGATGGTTGTGAGCAACATTTTGAAAATGATGGCAGATTTTACTACATTTAGCTCCTCATCTTTTGATATATTTTCCAGCATGATTCTTAATTTACTGAATCGAGCCTTAAAGAGGTCAGATTTATCCCCAACTTTTAAGCAGGATGTTTTTGACATTTACATTTAGTCATTTAGCAGACGCTTTTATCCAAAGTGATTTACAAATGAGGACAAGGAAGCAATTTCAACAACT
>JAZGTJ010008592.1:2762-20743 GCA_036877575.1 Botia almorhae
CCCGTAGTAGAGGCAGAGGTGAGTGTCTTCTGCCCTGTTCTGATGTGATACCGGTCATCGCCGTTTAATATTTCTCTAATTCTGTCCTAAACATCATCTGCCTTTCTAGGTGAGGAACCCTGTCTGAGACGCAGTGGAACTGACATGATCCCAAAAGCTCGGATGAAGACCCTGAAGATGACCATCATTATCGTGGCATCGTTTGTGGTGTGCTGGACGCCGTACTACCTGCTGGGCATCTGGTACTGGTTCCAGCCTCGTATGCTGCAGGTGACGCCGGAATACGTCCATCACGCCCTCTTCGTCTTCGGAAACCTCAACACGTGTTGTGATCCGGTCATCTACGGTTTCTTTACGCCTTCGTTCCGAGCGGACATCGCCAGCTGTTTTTGCATCAGAAGGAATCAGAATTCTTCTCCAAAATCGCTGGACAGACTTTCTGCAAGAAGAGGCGGAGCCAGTGGAGAGGCGGAGTCAGATCTTGGAAGTGGAGACCAGCCCAGTGGACAACAAGCATAAAGGCTAAGACACGGCCATGAGCTACAGTAACTAAACCGCTTGCCTGGTTTACCCTTTACAAACATTACAGATATATCTTTCAATCTGTGTGTAGACCTCTAAATACAGAATGATGTGATGGTATTTAGAATCTGTGCAAGTATGACGTTGCTTAAATTATGCTTAAATACATTTATAATTGTACTGTATATTGAACATATGTTAACAAGTCTCAGTCTGACAAAGTGGTCTCAAGTATTGATATCTTACAGGGAGATATAACTACAAGCATATTTAATTTTTAAAGACCAAATGGCAGCACAATGTGAATGTGAGCTACAGTATTTGCCTGTCTGGAACAGGGTAATAAATACACAGTGCCTAATTTATAGTCCACATGTATACCAGCTTGCATATTTGAAATGTGTTGACAAGGATCTCTAATTAATTGTACCCGAGAGTTCAGAGCGACAACCAGAGCTAAACGCTTCTCTGGCGCCACGCTTATGTAACACATCCTCTCTGCTTCGGGTACTGGAATGTCACGTAATGTTATACAAAACTGCCTTATCAAAGTTCATTTAAAGAAATGCTGTGAATGTCGTGTCTGTGGAATCACCATAGATGTTCCTCACTTGTCATTGTTTGCGGTGTATTTTGGTAACAATATGCATGACTTTCCGGAAAATGATTTGTGTGTGTTTGTAATTACAAATGAACAGGGGCGACTGTCCAGTCTTAACGTAAAGATATAGATACATGTGATTACAACATGCTGGTTTAGAGATGGCCAACAAATATATACGGAAAATAACTGAAAAAATAAACAATTGTGTGTCCCCTATAAGCTGTTTTTCAATCAATGTTACAGTGATAGACAGAGATGTTAGTCCTCAGAGGTCGTGACAGTAATGAAAGGCCAATTCAGAAAGTGATGAAGAGAAATGAAACTGAAGTCATCAATGCTGTTTAGAGCTGCTCTCGTGATGGATTCATTAGCTAGAGGCCACAGAGGAGATGGAATGTGTTTAGACTGTTGATTGGGTAATTCTGCTGTGTGACCATCATGTTTTAAAGCAATACTAGAGACTCTTGTTAAAAGTTTGAAGGGCTCTTAGCAACTCTTAGTGTTTATTTCTAGCTTTTTATTGGTACGGGAACACAGGCGCCTCATCAAGTAAAAAGTGTGCCCTTTATTTTCAAGAGTTATGAGTTGGTTTTTAAACAGTTATCTTTTTGGTGATTCTGGGAACAGCTAGTTAAAGTAACTATGTAAAGTAACAGTAACAGCTGCAGAAAGTAACTAAAGTATTTGTGCAGTTAAAGTAACCATGGGATACACATTAGCAAAACCTAAATAGTTTGCTATAGTCAATGGTCTGTCATAAGACTTGACATATTTAACAGAACATATTTCACTCATGCTGAAATTACTGGGTCCACTATGTTACTCACATACATTTAAACAGGTGCTTTTAAAAATTTGTTGGGATCTCACACAATACTCACACAATAAACAACAGTCACCAATATTATTAGTATGTAGAAATTCCTTTTTTTAAATGCTTATCTACAGCTAAGCAACATCTAAATAAATCTGGGCTCAAGACAGAAAATTAAAGATGAAGAAACCGCGCATTCATTAACTTGTTTTTAGGAAAGCATGAATGTTTAGGCAGAACCAGAAAATGTATTCAGCAAGAGGGTGCATTACCAGATATGCTATATTCAAACTAGAAAATCTTGTCACTGAGAAGTGACAACCATTCCCAGTGGATATAAATAAGTTTAACAATGTAACAATGTTGCACACAACCCTGTCTGTAGGTTTGCATATGTCTCTATGCCAGTGAATACACATAAATCAGTTACATGTGCAGGAGTGGGTGAGATATGTTCTCTCTGCTAGAAAGTGTGACAGGTTCCTCAGCAGTAAACATGGTTTAATCACACCAGTACAGTGGCAGAGCCCATGATCTCAGACTTATCTCTAATCAGCCCCGAATCCTTCATTCCACTGTCACCGTGACAGCGAGAGCACACGTCAATACAAACACATACCCTCAATGCCCTCACATCACTGCTTTTGTCTGTGCCGTGACTGTTAACAAGTCACACACATTCCTCTACGTGATTGGACAGTAATTCATTTACCTTTAAATAATGAAACAACAAAAGCTAGACCACTTTACACATACAGTGGCCTTTCCACATAGGCTGTGCCTTAATTGAGAGATACATCCAAATTACAATACGATAATTTTGCATTTACAAGGAAATCTACATGCTGATAAAATGTACCTGAATGCCTTGCAATGCACGTTGGATAATGGCATTTCTCAGATGCATTAATGCATTTAAATACATTAAAACCGTGGGCCTTCATTCCATTTCATATGCCTTGTTTAACACACATAACAGCATCTCTCTCATACAAAACTAGTACAGTTCCCTCAAGATGTGCTCAAGTCTGTAGCTCTTATTAATAATTCATTCAAGTCTCTGAAAATCTATATCTTACATCTATAAAGCATCTAGGCTTAGTTAAAACCAGACAGCAACATTACCTCCAAATTGAATCCTTACTGTTTACATTTACCCACATGTATATTTATTACTACTTGTTGGAGAACTGATGTGTTTATGATTAAGGAATCTGGGCCACTAATAGAAAAGAAGCAGGTCCAGGGAGAGCAGGAATTAATAAAAGGAGAAATGAAATCTAAATCCTGCTTTATTGCCCTTGAGCAAGAAATTGAACCCCCCGGATGACAACCACTGCAAATAAAGCACAAGTTACTTAATATGATACTTAAATGTGCCATTCAGCTTTTACCAAGCAATTTGTTAGGTACAGATGATAGAGCAAGGGTTTAAGATTTAGCTTGTTAACATGTTCCTGTTAGCCTCTGGTAGAAAACGTCTGTCAGAATTATTCATCATTTATTTATAAGAGATATACTGGTCAAAAGTTTAAGATCAGTCACTCATTATTTTTTCCACATTTTTGAATAACAGTAAACTCATTGAAACTATCAGATAACACAAAGGCGCTCTTAGAAATAATGTTGTGACTACTGAAAATTCCACTGAAATCAAACAGTGTTATATTTTAAAATATTTAATGTAGACACACATCGCCTAGAATTTGCAAAAATGTTTTCATGGCATCTAGTTTCTCTTGGCATCTTTTATATTTATCTAGCGTCTTGAGGCATCACCCTGCGATGATTTTTAAGCAGTAAAGTTCCTATCTGGGTTCTTATTTGATTTTGTTGTTGTTGCGATTAAGTCCAAGTCATCCATTTCTAAAACTCTGTAATAAAACTGTGGTTTTGTAATGACAGTAATTAATTAATTAATTTGGTGTAGTTACATTAATGTCTACAAAACTAATTTAAGCACACATTTAAGAAAATGATTGGATGACTTCAGATTGGATGACTTTTACGATAATAAAAAACATGTCAGGCAAAGTGATACTGAACTTTTAGTTAGTGTAGTGTATATCACAAGTGTCCATGATGGAAAGATAACTTCATTCATTGCTGGGTCTTGCATCAGATTGGCAACTGCTACTGATAGGAATGCGAATGCTAATTGTTTTTCTGTAGCAACCTACAGTACAAAAGTGTTCAGTTTTGTCCAATATGATGCTTTCAAAAAGTAAAACTTTTGAAGCTCTATATGCTCAACACAACATGCTGAGTTACACACGTGTGGCACGCACCTTTTTAACGAATTTTGCCTCCCTATGAAGGTGAGAAAAAATAATGAGCATGAGTTACTAAAAAATAATGATAGCATAGGTTCTTGGTTCTCAACAGAAGAGAAGAAAAAAGTGATAAGTGAAGGAGTGATAAAATAAAATAAACTGGTTGACGAAATTGATGATTAGAGATAGCCAATCCACTGAAGCTTTGTGTATAGGATTGATTCTACAGAAAACCCAGAAAAGCAGCATAATTAATGAGAACCGGTGTGACCTCATGCAAGTTTATTAATTGATTTGTTTCAGCCTAATTTGATGTGGGACACAAAGCAACTCAAGGTCTTACGTTTTATTTCCTATGAGAGTAAAGATCAGGTACTTTGAATTACAGAGATTAATAAAACAACCATGTTTATATTAAATAAAATGATAAGGGGATGAAACAAAAATGTGTGGCATCATGCAAAAATATTTCATCCTGAGACGAGGATGCACGATGATCTGCCAATGCATGAGGTTTTGAATATTTATAGAAAATAAAATCTCATGTTTATGAGAAAACAGTGAAGGCTGCTGTCATAAAAAATATATTAGGACTAGCATATACCTAGTAACTCTCCAAAGATGCAGACAGCTGCATGATTTATAGTCTGGGATGTGTTTTGTTGCTCTCTGTTCAGCTCGTCACATGACTGATTTAGTAGTCTGTGATGACATCTAAATGCAGATTCTACTGTGCTTAAACATGTCCTTCAACTTCAACTCGTCAGACTGTCTTGTTTTGAACACACGGCGCTCATAGCAGGAGAACAATATGAAAGGCAGGGCACTCACATGTACAGTGTGTAGACAGATTGATTGCACTCCATACTGAAGGAGAAGCAGAGGCTGCAGGCTTTCACATGAAGTGGGCATTAGATGGTTTTGCTACAAAGATGGTGAATTTAAGATGATCCCACTGGTGTTGTTCATCTGAGACAGAGCGTTTCCAGAGAAACACTGCATAATATAATATAATATAATATAATATAATATAATATAATATAATATAATATAATATAATATAATATAATATAATAGAATAGAATAGAATAGAATAGAATATATAAAGGCATCATACTGATCAGTGCAATAAACTGATGTCTGTATTTCTAACAGTATGATTGTCATTAAAAATAACAGCAGCTGTACTCACTGCATTACACTCAACCACAGGTGTGCAGAGAAGCAGAGAAAGATTCTAGGACTGAATCTTATAATATTTATAAGTATTATAATATATATATATATATATACTGTATATACTGTATATATAATATTTATAAGTTCTTCTTCTAAAGGGGCATATTCAGTTCTCTTTTGATTAAGCACAGTCTGGCCCAGCGTCACTCTCCCACCTGTCAGAGGGCTGACATTTTAGACGAACGTCACTTTGTGTATTGGGGAGGCCTGCTTAAATAAATTCTGTTACCAGTGTGTTCAATCAGCTCCCTACTTACAGTATGACAATCACCAGGTCCTGCAGTGGCTGCCTACTGCTCTTTGTGTATGTGTTCACTGCTCACTGCTCCTAATGTGTGTGTGCATTAACTTGTGTGTGCAAAGGACAAATTCACTTCAAAAATGATGTGCACGTCACTTTACTATTTCCCTTTATTATCTGGAGTTTAGAACAAACCTGATCAGAAATGACTTAAATGAGCTGAAGTATAATATTTGAGGAAAGCAATTACTCAGCGCAGGTGTGTGTGTACACACTGCGATGTATGTAATGAGTGGTTTCTGGGGTTTGGATTAAAGCTTGATATTAAGGTTTATATTTAGAAAATACATAAAGTGAAATAAAGCATGCAAACGTTTCCATCCACTGAACTCATTCATTTATTGGGTGCCTCAGTAATATTTGTTCTATGTTTTGTAATAGTTTAATTGTCTGTGGATAGTTGAGATGGAAAACAACTAAACTTTGCATGAAACTAAATGAAAGGTTTCACTAAGGCATGCTGGCACTGTATGCAGTATGTTAACAGCTTTTGCTCACAAACACACATTTGTTGATAAATATATCTCACTGCTGTTGCTCCATTTGAAACCATATTCGAATGTTGCTTTTAGATATGTGTAAGATGTCTAGCTGAAAAGTGGAAAGAATTTAGATCTTGCCTATTTGTAGAGGCAGAAATATATCTGCCACGTGGTACAGAGCTCACGCGCCCTCTGAGAACATGATGGATGAATAAATGAATGCACCCCTACACTCTATTACCTCTGCCTGCACACTTGGATGTGACTGACTGACTGTTTACTTACACAGGACAGCTTGCAAAGACACGTGTGATTGACAGAAATCACATAAGAAAGCAACGGGGTAAAGAATTTCCCTACAGCTTCTATTTCAGATCGATGCATTTCCCGTTCATTTAAATTCCCATCCAGATAACATTCTCCACTGATTCCGTGTCTCATTCATTTTCAGCATTTGTTTGCTCCTGCCTCATGAAACTTCCCCCTTCTTCCCACATGCCCGTCACCAAATCTCCCTCCCTCCCTCCTTTGTTTATTCATTTTTTTATATTGTTTTTTTCTCAATATCTTCACACATCTGTTTCGAGTATAGCTGAAGAATCTTTTTCATATTCTTTGAAGAATTGGTTTTCATATATAATGATTTGACTAAGACATTATCAAATGACACGCATACAAAACCATTTAACAATCAAGTCGGAATATCATGTGAAGTAATATCGGCATATATGCAATAAAATATAACGCAGTTATACGTGTTGCGCTAATAGCTAGGACAGTAATTCCTATTACTGCTTTTCACCCCTGAAAACAGATGCGGTACAAATGATGTGCTAATAGCTAGGACAGTGATTCACCCCTGAAAACAAATGCTGCAATATAAATAAATAATATTATTTGTTCCTTGTCTCACGCTGAATAAATACTGATGGCAAACAACTCCTAAAGTACAAAGCGCATAACTCAGGTAAGAAATGGCGCAGCACTCTACAGCTGTCAAAGTGATTACATTAGTTTAACTGTATAATGCATCTCACAAATCGGTTTAGATGCACATAACCAAAGAGACACTCTGGAAAAGCTAATTATGTGGCGACAATTCGGTTTTCTAGGATATTAACAAACATTAGTGAAAAAGGAAGCTTGGGACATGAGTTAGAATTCAACTCAACTGTCTTCCTGCCAGGCCTCAAAAAATATTATTCACTTCAAATAAATATATGAATTTGAAAACAACTGTAATTTGACCCCAAAATGAACTGACCCGTTTCAGAAATCTCACCCTCTTGAAAACATTGAAAACGATTTCAAACGCAAATTTTAGCACACTACCATCTTTGTGTGTCGTTGTGTCTCACGTCCACCGTAGCAATGGGCCACGCAGCAGCACATTTCCTAATGCACTGAAGAGAAATATAATCTGCCATTTCTGCTGAGCTCAAAGTTTAGGAGAAATGCCAGGCCGAATCAGCCAGTGGCTGCACTCTTAGAGGATACATAATTTTTTCCCATGTGGCTTTTGAAAGGCCACTAAACACATCTACAAATAATTGGATCTATAAATAGTCCCTAATACAGGCTGGATGACAGTGTTAATTAACCGCCAATGGGTTACAGCAGTGATTATTTTTATGTATGAAGACAGGCTCCGGGCAACACTGCCCTGATAACCCGCTGCAAGGATAAAGTGACCAATTATCTACAATGACCCCAAAATGTACTGTCCACTTTTATGTATGAATGCTACCGGATTTAACAACAAAAATACGAAACCAAGTGGTACATGTAACAATGCTAAACCTTTTCTCAGCTATTTTTGCAATGTGATGTCCTAACACATCACTTCAGTGCATTTAGTTCACACAGGTGTCTGATTATACAGCAACCCCATATATATATTTTACCAGATACTTTATGGGCCCACTGCATATTTACATTTCAGCATTTTCTCTTTGCTTGAATGTGATTAAATATGAATAAAATATAAAACTGTGTCTGTATCTTATGTTGTTTGGAGTGTGTACAGAGCTACTACTTGTATGCGTCTGACATAGCTGTGCCCCCATTCATCTACTGAGAACATCATAATAAATCTCAAGTCATAAATCATACATTTATTTGAGAGAGTACAGAAGATGCAAAGGAACTCCATAACCACAATCATAAGCATTCAGAGTGTCTGTAGAAGACTGTGTTTTATAATAAGTCTCACCTCACATATTACCCAGCATCCTCTACTGCTGGCGCAAGTGTTTTCTTAAGCACAGGAAGTTCTCATTATCGGAAAAGCTTTATGACATGAGATCTGTCTTCCTGGGGCAAATAATTGGAGTCTGGATGCTTCAGGACAAATCCACCTTTAACTTCTCTCTGTTACTATGAGAGGGGTAAATGCTCAGAGCTGTATGGGCTATTTAAAGGAACATACAGACAGCCATGACAACACTGAGTGATGACTGTATTGACACTTCAGATGTGACTGATGCGGAAACAGTTCCTCACACACAGCTATCATGTGTCTGCAAAGAGATTAGAACATGGACAACATGATTGTGTCAAGAAAGATGTGTTCCTGTCACAGAAACACAGTCTTAACACAGCCTAACCCTAATGTTGACCCTTAATCCTAATTCTGAAATCTGATTGGTTGATAGGAATGTCGGGTCAGCAGGGATGTCCTGCAATTATGCATTGTGTGAATCCACACGAGGGGAATAAATAATGGCAGTGAAAGGGAAGGGTTGTGCAAAGGAAAATAAAAAATTGCTATGATGGAACTAGATGTTCTAAAAATAACAAATGCACACAATGATAGACAGAACTGAGGATATTTTGTAAAAATGGAAAGACAAGCTCGGAGAGGCATTTGGCACTTTGCTGTGTCTTAAGACAGCTTAACAGAGCAGGTTGCCTCTTTGGACCTGATCTTTGGATAAACATGGGTGTAATTACAGCACATGGGCTCATTATGAAGCGGGAAGGTTTGTCTCGGTGAAGAGAGGAAAGGCAGGATGATAAAGACCGCTGCAGGACACAACAGACTACTGAAGGAAGGTCAATGAATACAAAGAAAGAGATGATGTTGTAAACGAGAGAGTGAGGGAGGTTTTGAGCAAGACAGTCAGAACACAGCAGCACTGCAGGTGTGTGCCAAACGCTGATGGAATATGATACAGAGAATTAAAAGGCGAGTGGGTATATAGGGGGATGATGGGTATATACAGAAAATGCAAACTGAAAAGTGATGAGGGATTAACGGAGGGATAAAACGCGTGTGTGTGTGTGTATGCGCGCGGAGGGGGAACGTTGCATATTGCAGATGCATTTATTTAGTACAATTGAGCTATACGTTTTTCATGAGTACATGCATTCTCTGGGAATCAAACCTATGACCTTGGGGTTGCTAGCACCATGCTGCTGTAATTGAGCTACAGGAAGACTGGTACACAACACACTAAGACATCCCAAATCACAGACATCCAAAAAGAGATCTCTATACAGACCTGTAACAGTATATACCAGAATGTCTCACACATTGAAATTGTTGACCACACTACAATTTGTTTTGTTAAAAAAAATTAAATGTTATGTGTATCTACTATGTCATGGTCTATTTGTATTATTTACACACAACACTTGATCATTTACTTTACATTTATGTATTTGGTAGACCCTTTTTTCCAAAGCAACTCCAGCGAATTCAAGGTATACTATTTAGCAGTACCTGTGTTTCTTAAGAACCAAACCCACAATGCTCTACCAGTTGAGCTACATAAACATATGATATAATTTATGTACATAGGTATGCAGATACGTAAGGGATATATGGGAGACCAGGTCTAGTTGTCACAATTTTCATTCCAGGGCAGTTTGATATTTTCAGATTTTGTAAAGACAATCTTGGCTCCAAAAATAGCTAATTCATTTCCACTGATATCTCCAGTTCAATGATTCAGTTCATTGAATATCTGAGTTTATTTTGTCAGGCTATATGTGGTAAGCTGTCACAACGGATCCTTTCAGTCTACCGGCTATCACCGATTTTTAAACAGATTTATTTAAACAATTAAACAATCATGAAACAGCAAAAGTTTTGAAAGGAACATTCAAAATATCAAACCACAGTTTTGGCCATTAATAACTATAGTTAATAGAAGTATAACACATAATCAAGTGACAAGAACCTCAAACCTGATATTTATGAAAAATGTATAAAAAAATGAATGCATGCTAGTGTGGTTTTATTGTAGTTAGCAATACCAGTATTATAGTCTGGAGGACAAAATTCACAAAAACAATACAGGTGCAGAAACAATGAACTGGAACAAGGTGTTTCAAATTAACCAATAAAACCGCTGCTAGAGAAAGTCAGTGTGTGTGTAATTGTACTCCTGACTTGTAACCTTACAGTAAATGAGATACAGCCATCGTGACAACTTCCTTGTGTGACAACCAGCCCCCGTCTTCCCATACAGAAAACGGCATTTAATTGCCAATGATAATATTTCACACAGCAGCACTGACCTTGACTCTGTTCAGGAGCTTTTGCTTATTAAATCAATGCGGGTACCACCAACTATCAGCTGCCTGAAAGGTAAAAAGGGGAAACTTACCACTATAGACACTATATGAAACACAATACAGCTAAATGCAGCTAAATGTAGTTGCAGCAGATGCATTTTGTATTCCTTTTTCTCAAAATTACAAAAAAAGTTTTAATTTTGTTTTTTTGGTGAGCAATAGTCAGATAGTTTTAAAGCATTTTCTGAGCATGTACAAATAAATCATTACGACAAAAATGCTACAAAAATAACAAAACGCTGTTTAAGACATGGAACCGAAGCAAAACCTTAATAAAAACAGCTACATTCTCATAAAACTTAAAATGATTTATTTTATCCTGATGCACATAAGGAAAATAAAAATGTATTTGTTAAAAAAAACACTTGATTTGAGATTAAAGTGTACTAGGGCAAATAAATCAACACCCGTCACGCCTGAATATCATTCACTGTTGCCACACCACAGACAACAATTACGCGGTTACGTCAATACAGTCAAAGCGATAAAACACCGGGCGCCATTTTTGTTCAGCTTTCGCTTCTTATATCCGCGAAGCATGAAATCAACGGTAATATATTGAAAGAACAGAAAGAAATGGAAGACAGGTGACAGACTGTTTTAATACAAATGCTTTCTGCTCACCATTAATCCACATATGGCTGCTGTAAGGAAGATTTTCCTAATAAAGCATCTTCCGTTTTTTTTGCATATAAACATAAGCAACCCATATTGGCCATTCATATCTACGCATTTACTGTGCAGACATCATTTTCAAGGTCAGACTCGCGTTTAAACATTTCGTGATATTCATTTTTATCTATTTGCTGTGTTTGCCCAGGAGACAGCAACACCTGTCTTCCTCTTGTCTGGCGCTCACCTAAAATAACCTGTTATGCCCAAACGCCACCCAGTGTGCAACAATTGTATTACATTAAAGCGTTCAATAAAATGCTAAACAATAAACAACATGTATGCCTAATATACAATATAAAGCAAGGCAAAATGATGCTTTTGAAGCATAAGATCTCTATTTTCCCTGTTCCTAAACACACTTTGATAACCTTTGAAACTAGACTGACACAGACCATATCTGGACAGACTGTCAATATATTATAAATTAGCAATTAGCTGTTACGATGATAATTGACTTTTTTTAAAATCACCATTAATCTTATCTTCTGAAGATCTTTCATTGCTTTGAAACAGACACCATTAGTATACATCAGATACCTGTTAATATTTTAGTCATAACACATCTCTAATGTAACATGATACATGTGATTAGAGCCATGTAAATCTCTTATTAAATATCTTTACATCCATTGCTTTTGATTGATTAAACACAACTTTTCATTGCTGATTTTCATTGGTTTGATGTTGGTTTGATGAAACAGACGGCGTTGACCTGACAGGCAGGAGCGCACACCAGTTATAAGGTGATGGAAATACACTGGTTTGCGCAAACACTAAAAAGCAATAAAAAGCAATGACTGCCATTTCGTGGCAGTAAAGCAGACACGAATGTATTATGGTTGTATGACTCACAGAGAAAACAACAACTTAATGATTTGTTGTTTCAATATGAAATAATGTGTTTTCCTTTATAATATAACATACCTAAGAATAAAGCCAATGTCAAGTGAATTTGCCCATAATAGGTCTGTGGCTGGACAAAACCATGTGGTGTCACATCAAGGGACATCTCTTGGGTGAAGACAGTAAGTGTTTGCAGGGTGAGGTTTCCATGGCAACAGCAAAAGGGTCGAGAGTCTTTGTAGGTGTTTGTGCGTATGCATGAAGATGTTCAAAAGCTTGTGACGTTGCATGACGCTATATCATATGAAATGAACTGAGTAAAACAGACGTAGAAAAGGAAGCAGGAGAAAATTCATGAGCTGAGGATGTGACTGTAAAAAATGAATGGTTTTAAAATGTTAAATGAACACACAGAACGTGGCTTGGCCAAGACTTTAGCCTAGTTCCAGACTAGCATGTTTGAGCTGCCCTAATTGAAAACAACTTGCACTGCACAGTAGTTCTTTCTAAAAGTATTTATAAAAGCTACTTAAATGTACTAATTAAGTAAGGCCCATCACTGGCTTTATCTAAGCCCTTTCTGTAAAACCATCTTAACTGTAATACAATGAAATACAATTTGATTATGTGTACAAGAAGATCTCTGCTAAATCCAGACATGAACGTATATATTTTTAATGTGTTTTACATATATTTACAGAAATCTGTATGAGGAAAGAATGTCAAGATTTTCTCTAAGGTTTTGTATTTTTTTCACCTCATTATTATTTTCGCTGATTTAATTAAATTATTCAGTTGGAGTATTTGACATATATGGAAAGCACAGTGTAAAACAGCCATTAAAAACTTTTTTTTAAATGCCTAGAAAAATCCATTCCGGGGAGCATGTGTTGCCCTTTTGGTAAAAATGTTTCTGACACTAGTGTGACTTTCAACTAAGACAGATTTTGTAACAGAGTGTTTGGCTGTTTAAAAGAGGAGATGATTCTAGTTAAGATTAAACTACTTATGATTGGTGGATACAGTTGTGATGACTCATTATGATGTTTCCAGTGTTCCGCATAAATTATCCTGGAATGAGTTTGGCAGGGTGGAAACATCATTTCAGAAACACTGTGTTCTGGATATCTTTCAGTCAGATGTCTATTGCGCGTTTACTTGTTTAATCACAGATCAATAAAAGCAATATTTTACAGTCAGATTTGCAATTTCTATGTCACTATGTCTGGATGAAAAAGAGTAAAGTCACACAACTGTTTTCTTGTTGTTTGTTTTTATTTGGTTTCAGAAGCTCTGGAATTTGAACAAATTATTTAAAAAAGAGAGCAGAGACTGTGCTATTACAAAAGTCACCTCAAGAGAGATTGGGAAATCTTGGAGCGCTGATATTCCCATTGGTTGCTAGGTGATGACAGACATTATGTCTCTACAGTGCAAAGGGATTCATCAAAAGCTTAAAGCCTGTTCTTGAGAATTCATGTATAATGCAATAAGTAATGGAACATATAGCAAGTTAAAAGTTCATGTTAATGGTCTGATCTCTTGACATTTTTGATGACACAATCTGCATTTCTCGTCTGCAACTGTGGTGAAGGCCAGCATGCCAATTAGACTCCAGCAAAAGGGCTTTGAATAGCAATTTGATATGAATCCCATACACACATCAATCTATCACCTATTTGTCTGTGCAGACAGATCCATCAGTCTGCATTCTGTATATTAATCATACACAGTCTGAAATACAAAGACATAAAATATTACATTTCCCAAACATGGATCATTTATAATATCCACACCGGAAATATGCTGGTGAATTGTGAATGTATACAGACAATTTTATACTATTGTATTTATTCAGCGCTTGATCCCTCTATTTATAGTGGCCTTGTAATAGTCTTGTTAGTGGAAAACAATCTCTGTCTTTCTCTGTATTTTTGGTTGAAGACATCACAGTCTCAAAAGTGTTTAAAGCTTTTGGTTTTTCAGGTTCAAATGACTCAAATGAAGTAAATGTTAAAGCATTGGGTTCCTCATTGGTTCTAGCCCTTAAACTCTAGTTCTATGTTTTTTTTACTTCTTTTTTCTAATCAGTGGGTCTTAATGCAAACAAGGGTAGCACATGACGGAGCACAGATGGGTGAATTATAGAAATTAAATTATGGAACATAAAAGGCAGATAAACTGTGAATTGTGAATTCTTTGTCGACCTGCTGCATTTGACCCGCTGTTTTTTTAAGTTCCTAACAATTACTTTCACATTCTCTTTCTCTACAAGAAAAATAAAAACTTAAATGTGTTTATCAAAACGGAACGTAATTGAAAACACAATAATTAAAATATTCATAATAATAGCATTACGAAAATGAACATTAAAACGTTTTGCCATCTTTCCAAACCAAGGTAGGTACCATGACAACACTGTGGAACAGAGTATAAGGAAAGTTCTACAAAAAGAACCAAACATTGTGTTTAAAATATGAGCAATCTAAGGTTTACCACTACGCAAATCACGCTTATATGCAGCTAAAAATCTAAAATATTCCCATTTCAATTCTTTGATATTCAATATAACAGCAGTGATCGTTGGGTAAACGTTTAACACTCATTATGGTGAAGGCTCAACCTGAAGTACAGTAGGAGATCTTTAGGAAAGCAAATTGCTGTGCTTACAACTTTTGGTGTGAGCGAATTTGTGAGTTTTCTTGTCACTTGTAGCAAAACAGACATATTTGCTTTCCTGATAATTATCAGTAAAAAAAGTCAAGTTCTTTGGTTCCGTTCATATGTTACTGTATCGACATAGTTCCCTTGACTCTTTTTAACAGGATACCTTTGACCTCTGCTGACCCCAGGTTTGACCTACTGTTAGCCAATCACAAAACACACATGTACGTAATAGTACATATACGCAATCATACCTATGTACCGCACACACATGTATGTTCTTGTGCTTTGGTAATGAACTTTTACAAAAGATAAAGACAATGAATGTTAAATATGAAAGAGGTATTTGGTATTATCATTCTACTATTTGGCAAATTTTACTCTATTATCATAAAAGGGAGCAAAATGTCCCTTCTCTTGTATCAACATATAAAATCTCCTTGAAAATATATCCCATTTTCATTTGGTTATTATTTAAATGTTAAAAGGTAAATTCAAACAAAATGTGACGGTTCAATGTCAAAAGAGGAAAGAAACAGTAGAAAAGGTTTGGCAACTGACCAGCTTACAATTAACGCTTAATATCATTTGTGTGAACCTGTTTTCTTCTATAGACCCTTAATTAATATTTAACTGTGACTTTTCCCTTTAACATGAACTGCAAAAACATCAACACAATGGCTTAGGTTTATCTTAAGACGTGATGGATATAAAAACAAATGAAAACCTTAAACATTTTTACATCTTTGGATATCATAAAGCTTGGTTTTCATATCAGAAACATATTTTTTGGATAATCTGCTGCCATGCCCATTAGTTTGGTGGAAGAGAAAACACTGAGGTTTCTTTAGAAAACCCAAAATCAACCATCATCTCACAGCTCCTTCAGGTTTCCATGGCAACCGATTTGGCATCTGGAGAAAAGACCAGTTGGTTTGGCTGGAAACAATCACTTGTTTAACTTTGGATAAACATCCTCTCGATGCCGTCAAGTATCCTAAGCTTTTGGTTTTACAGGTTTCTGTGGCATCTCCATGGAAAGGCCTTCTCATTATCCCATCTCATTACCCACAAGTCAAGGTGACAGATACATTCCTGAAGGTTCATACTTCCCATGTAACATCTCACATTCTTTGAGAAAAACCCTTTTTTTCATCTGTTTCTTTGGATTTTCGTAACATAAGTGCGGAATGGTCTGAAGTATGACAGGATCCAAGTCACTTGAAATGAATCACGTCAAAGGTGTTTTTAAAGCATTCCACATCTTAGCTGGCTTTGTAGGCATCTCCAAAACTGGCTGATGGCGTTATGATGAGGTGGGGAGGAGTTTCTCAGACAGCTTTTGTCTTCTAAGGCAATATTTGCGGCCAGAGGATGGGCAGCAATTATCCAAGCCATGGTCACACTCTCCATGGCAGTCGACCAGATAGACTCCTGAATACAGGTTCTGGAGGTGGCTGGCACAGGCACTGGCAGGGGGAGGAGCAGAAGGTATCTGGAATTCTTTTTGGCTGAGGTAGGCAGGGCTTATCAGCAGAAAGCTAATGTCAGCCACAGCATAACATTCTGAGGTAGCTATCTTTGGAGGTATACAGCTTTGGGTAGGTATTAGAAGGGATAGGAACGAGGAAACGTGTGGAGAATCAATCACTTTATGGTTCCTCTGAGTCCTGCCTCTAGGCATGTACGGTGAAACATATAACAATCAATTAATCTGAACTCGCACAAACCACACGCGAAGGCACAAGCAAGGCCACATCATTTGTCTTGGTATTTCCGAGCTAAGGCTAAGAAATGGAACAAACGTTGTTCCCTCTAGTCGTTTTAAGAATATCAATAGTTTGGTTTCGGTTGGCTTGTTTCACAAATAATGCAGTTCACTAAATCTTACTTAGGAGTGTGTCTGAAGAGAACTGTGTAGATTATTAAAATGGTTATGTACTTATATTTGGCATCAGTACGGACACAGTACAAGGCAACATTTCATTACCAGAGGGCACGTTGCAAAAGGAAGTTTTGGTTTGAGCAGAAAGCCCTCTGGTAATGAAACATGAACAGTTTTTGGTATTATATTTTGTTTTGTACTTAAATAAATGTATTATGCACGTAAAGAGTGTAATAAAACTCTTTGGAACTGGGCATGTCAGCATATAATGGTCTACAGTATTACCTAAGGCTAACGTTTGGTGTTTGTGTGCGTGTATTTTGCACATCGGCATGCAAATATTAAAAGATTCAAGCTTTGGTTCTAAAGCAAGGAAACAATGAAAATAAGAGTATAGGCTTAACTAAACCACACCTTGTAGGAAATCAAAGTAATGCTTAAGCAAAATACTGTGAGCATTTCTTTGTGGTTAAGACAGGATTAATATCACCCTTAAACAATAGCAGCAGGTTTGTTGACAGGGCATGTATGGAGGGAGTTAAAGGGGACTTTGGTGGGCAGGCCAGGCAGAGGAACCACAGGGATCATGATTTTTAGGATGGAGGGTAAGGGGCTAGTGCTAGCCAGTGCCTGTGCCTGGCAGACCAGAGGAGTGTTGCTCTATAAGAACCTGGCATTGGGCCTGGTGGTCTGTGTTATTGCCCTGAAAAATAGAACACAGAAGTCAGTATGACATGTTACTCGTGCGCCAAACTCACACTGTCGGAGGACGGGTTTTAGTGGGGACAGCAGACAGATTTTCTCCTAGATACTAAAGCTTGTTACTGCTGATAAAGTGGTCAGCCAAAAGACAAAAGCATAGAGGAATAATGAATGTGTTATATGTGGCAATGATTAAAGAGCACATTCGTGCAGAGGAAACTATTGAGCCACTGCAGTGGGGTCATTCCCGCTATGCTGTACATTTACATGTCCCCATCATTTATGTCCTAACGTAGGCGCATTCAATGTATTCTGAATCCAATCCATGTTGGTGAGATCAGATCTCTGTGTGGACTGTCTGCGGGGTTTTTGCTCTTACAAACATCTCACTTGATT
>JAZGTJ010008593.1:0-20742 GCA_036877575.1 Botia almorhae
AATACAGTGTTATCAAACTTTAGCCATTTATATGTTTATAAGCACCTGAAAAAATCACAAATGTCAGAGCATGTCAAAACTTCTCCAGGGCTCCAAAACACCCTCGGACCCCAGAGGGTTAAAGCAAAATATCTATCACTCCTAGTGGTTGACTGTGGTATAGATGATGGGAGCCTGAATCAAATGCCTTCAGTTTTGTAATGAAATGGAAAAAGTATAAACATTAAACATAATGTTAAGCCAAAATTAGATTTTTATTTGAGTTTCTTCTTGGGGGTCCGGCCCCCAAGGAGACTGTCTGGTAAAACTCTGGCCCTCTGACAAATATAGTTGATGACCCCTGATCTAAAGCAACTTACATTGCATTATACTATACATTGTTTCTGAGTATGTGCAATCCCTGGGATCGAACCCATGACCTTGGCATTGTTAACGTTGTGCTCTAACCACTGAGCTACAGGAAAGCTACAGATTTTATAATATAGAATCTTTATAATATATAATAGATAAATATATAAAAATTCTTCCTCTCCCACAGATCATTAACCTGTTTGTGGCTGTCATCATGGACAACTTTGACTATTTAACACGTGATTGGTCGATACTGGGGCCACATCACCTGGATGAGTTTAAGAGAATATGGGCAGAATACGACCCTGAGGCCAAGTCAGTCACTTCCTGTTTTATATCACTCACACTTCCCTTGTGGACACAGCTGCTATTCCTAGATAATTTCTTTATTTGTAGTGTGTTTGGACCTGAGTTTAATGGTGATATGATTGCAGGGGTCGAATCAAGCATCTGGATGTGGTGACATTACTGCGCAGGATTCAGCCTCCCCTAGGTTTTGGAAAGCTCTGCCCGCATAGAGTGGCGTGCAAGGTAAACGGTTTGCAGTGTGTGTTTACTGCTTACTACTCCTAATGTGTGATTGCACTAACTTGGATGGGTTATACGCAGAAGACAAATTCCAAATATGCGTTACCATTCTATTACAAAAAATGTATTTCCTCATGACGCTAATTAGCATTTTTAGGATAATACATATACAGTTTATTTATATACATAAACAGTTTATACATATACATTTTTGTTTATTTTTTGGCCCTTTCCCCAAGTACTGTTCAGTGTTTCCCAAACATTTTCTGTCTGATTTAATTTATTACTTTGTATGTGTAGCGGCTTGTATCCATGAACATGCCTCTAAATAGTGATGGAACTGTGATGTTCAACGCAACCCTTTTTGCCCTAGTGAGAACGGCCCTCCGCATCAAAACTGAAGGTGTGGAAATAACACCACACATACAGTATATCCTTTTAATACATGAACATACACGGCCAATACACACATATATCACATGACACATATCACATGACAGCCTGTTTGCACAATCTGCCCGTATATTACTATGCATAACAATCACTGTGTTTGTGGTAGGTAACTTAGAACAAGCAAATGAGGAACTCAGGGCAATAGTGAAGAAAATCTGGAAAAGGACAAGCATGAAACTGCTGGATCAAGTCGTTCCCCCTGCTGGAGGTAAGTGGGCCACAAGTGAAATTTCACCACTGATGTCTGGAGGTATCCACAAATACTACTGACTGTATATATATATTCGAAAATTACACCAGTCTGGATACTTCCGTAATGATACTAATTCTGACATATGTTGCTGAGGCATTCTACCATGGTACAATCATTTGTACCATGGCAACAAACATGGGACACTGCTTAATCACTTTCCTGTAGAGACTACTATACACCCCCTCCAAAAAAATAGAGAATGAAGTTAAGTTTAAACAAATGTATTAAACTGTAAAATTAAACACTTTCACAAATATTTAGCAAGCAATATAAAAGTGAATTAAACATAAGAAATTAAGAAATAAGAAATACAATACATATATATATAATTGAGGTTTACTTGAGTATGTGTATTGCTTATTAGATGATGAAGTAACAGTTGGAAAGTTCTATGCCACGTTCCTGATTCAGGAATACTTCAGGAAATTTAAGAAACGCAAGGAACAGGGTCTGGTGGCCAAAATTCCCCCAAAGACAGCACTTTCTTTGCAGGTGGGTACACACACATATACACACACTTCCACTTGCGATTACCAAGAGAATATTAAGATGGCTTTACTTTCAAGTGTTTTTGGAAATTAACTTGTGTTAATTGGGACCAGGCTGGCCTGCGTACACTACACGATATGGGTCCTGAGATCAGAAGAGCGATATCGGGAGACCTGACCATGGAGGAGGAACTGGAGAGAGCCATGAAAGAAACCGTGTGTGCTGCATCTGAGGATGATATCTTCAGGGTAAAGGTCTGATAATGCCTCTTATCTCCTATTCTCTGCTCTGCTCACATCATAGCTTCTGCTGCCGGAGCTTCTGCCCACCTGCATGGACCAGACCATCAGACCTGCAGAGCAGAGTCATGTAAATGGCATGACCTATTTTAGAGGGGGAAGAGTTGCTGAAGCAGATCTGCTTCTTGAGAATCATTTCTCAGAATAACACTGCTGTCTGAATGAGTGCAGAGTGAACTGAGGGGTTGAAAATTATTGTGTTTTCTGTGCCCATTCACACCTCGTATTTATCATTTGCCACTTATGAATCACAGGGGATGTTGCTAAATACAGGAAAAAAACTGTTGTAATGCATCATGGATGCACATTGTGAGACACTTGTGCACATCAAAGACCATTAAACAATTGGAGGTTGCCAAGTTGTTTTGGGTTTTTACTAGATCTAGTAGATTCTTGTAGCTCCATCATGACTGCTGTATCCATGTGTATCAGGGGACAGATCACATGATTGTCTGCATAGTAAATTAAATGCACAGCTTGATCTTACAGTGAACCATCTCTGCTGCTCATGTTGCTTTAGATTAACAACTCCCATTGCAAATGAATAACTTCTGGTCATTTTGTCACTGTAAATTGCAGTCAAAGTGAATGTCCCTTAATGTATTGCAGACAACAATAAAGGACAGCCTGCTTGCGTAATACATAATTATTGCACAAAATACATTTGAGTCCAAAAATCCATCCAAAATACCCTGTTCATCCCCAGTTTTTAAGCATGACTGCATATATGGGTTTGCTGATTGTGCATGTGTTATTGCAGCGTTCTGGTGGCCTTTTTGGGAATCACGTCAACTACTACAACCAAAGTGATGGCCACGGCTCCTTTTCACAATCCTTCACGACGCAGCGGCCATTGCACATCAGCAAGTCTGGGAGCCCTGGTGAGACAGAATCTCCTTCGCATCAAAAGCTTGTAGACTCCACCTTCACTCCAAGCAGTTACTCTTCCTCAGGATCCAATGCAAACATCAACAACGCAAACAACACAGCCATTGGACACCGGTACCCCAAACCCACCGTCAATACAGTGGATGGACATACGGCCCCGCCCCTCACCACCATCCCACTGCCACGGCACTCATGGTGCTTTCCCAACAAGAGGTATATTGTGGTCAATGCTGTCTACTGGTTAATGTATTTTTATTGTTGCTTGGAGCAGAGTATGTGAGTGAAGCAGCAATTTCACCCTCCTGCCCAAAGTATTCTGTAAACACTCCCAACTCCACTCTGTGTTGTCAATTTAATGCTCCTTGTTTACTTGCAACTCACTGATTAGAGAGACCCTGCACTACTGCAAAGTTCCAATGTAAAAATATGTGTTTTTCCCAAAAATGTCTTGGCAGAGGAAAGAGGGTGACATGTCAGGGACGAGGAATGAGGGTGACATGTTAACCACGTTTTACAGAGCACACAAATGCAGTGCACATAAATGCTTCATGCAATCATGCAACTCTGTCCCCTAAACTCTGCACTGCTTACATACTCTGGTTTAGAGCTGGCACCTGGTGTTAGTGGGTAGATTTCGGGCTTGTCAAAATCTAGTTCCTGATTGTCATCTGTCTCCCCCTCTGATCATCTCATGTGGACCAGGACCTGTTTCTATGACTCATTCATGCGGTATGTTTCTCTCCCATAGTCAAAAAGAGAGAGCCTCTAAAAAGAGAGAGTTGTTTACTATACTAGGGTGGATCTGAAGTACATACTGAACACACACAATGCCCTGTGTCCTCCTAAATTGCTTGCGCACAGAGAATTTTCCCGCCATGCTTCTTTAGACCTGTTTGTTGAGAGATACTCTTTGCAAATCACACCAGCCAAAAGGATTTGTGAGCAGCTTCCCTGAATGGCTGACAGCTAAATGAGCATGTGCAAGCTAAGCTTAACATCAGTACACAGCTACACTAACTTGTGTTGGTGTTTGTGCTCAACGCTCCACTCCGCTGGTCATTTCCAGGCTGTACTAAGGGGCGCTTCATGCAGACCCAAATACATGTACATCGGTTTTACATACAGCCAGTAAACAGCAAATACTAGACAATATTTTTGCTGATCTGTGGCGTATAATCCTTAATTGACAATTGATACTATTGTTAATATATTATTCTGTTTTAAAAGTGAACTATCAAGTCTTTATGAACTGCCCCCTTCCATTTAGACTATTTTTCCTGTCAAAACCAGAATAAAACCTGTGCTTCTGGAATGTGACACAATCAGTTAAAATTGGCAAATAATGTTTGTAATCACAGACAATTGACAAATAGCAACTGATTGTGTACACATTGTCATAGCCTTATAAGAGTGCTTGAGGCGAGAATAACAGCAATTATCTGTATTTTTAGATGAGATTAGGTGCTTTACTGGTGTTTACTTTGTTCAGAATAGCAGATAAACATACACATTATGATTCTAGTATGATTCTTTGTGTGTTTTTGTGTAGCTCTGATTCCAGCGACAGCCGTCTCCCCATAATACGACGAGAGGAAGCGTCTACTGACGAGACGTATGACGAAACGTTTCAAGACGAGAGAGATCAGACAATGTTCTCAATGGACATGTAATACTTCACATTGTATTTAATCTAAATTAATATCAGATCGTTTAATAGAACAATAAGCCACAAATTACAGGGTGTTTTTAGGCACTAAAATCTCCTTAGGCATGGTAAAAACTGGCTCAGCCATGCATTTATTGCTTTAATTAAAAAACCTTCAGTGTGATAAAATTATCACTAGGTGCCAGTTTAATATATTTCTATGTGTGTGGGGGGGTGGCAGGCTGGAGTTTCAGGATGAAGAGAGCAAACAATTATCTCCCATGGTGGAGGGGGATGAAGGCGAGGAGAGGAGGCCATGGCAGTCTCCACAGCGACGAGCCTTTTTCTGTCCCACTGCACTGGGTAAAGACCTGCAAACATTTATTACACTGATGTCAGAAGTATCACTAGTGTTTTCAGAAATATAACACTGTATAACAGTGGTGTTTCTATTAGCATCACAGGCAAACAAAAGTAGTAAAAACATACAGCTGGACCGATGCTGCCTGATTTACACATGAATTACACTTGTTCTAAATGACATTTACATTAATTTATTTAGCAGATGCCTTTTTCCAAAGTGACATTTTGCCCTAAGAATCAACAAGCCTAGTATACGAAGCTGAATTTAAAAAAGGGAATTGTTCTGATGCCAGGGACAAGATGAATGGTAGAAGATTTTTTTTACACATACGTAAAATAAGGTTGAACAACAGTGCGTTAGGGATTAGTCAGGTGTCTGAAAAAACAGATATGTTTGATACTAGACACAAAGTACTTGCACTTGGCCACAGTTATTCCAAAAGACACTCATAAGTTATACATTTTTGAAACAGTTTAAATAATTATTTGTTCTAAAAAATCTATCTATCTATCTATATCTATCTATCTATCTATCTCTATCTATCTATCTATCTATCTATCTATCTATCTATCTATCTATCTATCTATCTATCTATCTATCCATCTATCCATCTATATCTATCCATCCATCTATATCTATCCATCTATCCATCTATCTATATCTATCTATCTATCTATCTATCTATCTATCTATCTATCTATCTCTATATCTATCTATCTCTATATCTATCTATCTCTATATCTATCTATCTCTATATCTATCTATCTCTATATCTATATCTATATCTATATATACACAGTACCGTGCAAAAGTTTTAGGCAGGTGTGAAACAATACTGTAAACAAAGAATGCTTTCAAAAATGGAAGTGTTTAACATTTATTTTCATAAATGTCATCTGCTGCACCAAGTTTCCTTGGCCAACCACTGCGTCTACGATTCTCAACGTTGCCCGTTTCTTTGTGCTTCTTCAAAAGAGCTTGAACAGCACATCTTGAAACCCCAGTCTATATAAAATGTTACTTCCTTCTGTGCACCATCTCCATGTAAGCTGGAACAGCATATCATGCTTAATATCATACCTATCATGTTAATTAACTAAATGTTGCATAGTCTTAGAAGTATATACTGTTTAAGTAGGCAGTCTGAATACATTACCCTCTCATAGACCATTGAGAAAGGTACGAGCTTTTACACATAATGACAGGTATTTCTAATGCATCTCCATTTATCCAAATGATCTTAATTTGTGGTACTTTTCATCAGTTCAGTCAACTCTGTATTCATAATCAACTATAAACCTCAATCTCATAATGAAGAATTAAATTTGCAATAATACCATGTATTCTGTTTACCATGTACATGTTTGACAATTTATCTGTTTATTTTTCATTATACGTAAAGCTGCTTTGAAGCAATGCAACATTGTAAAAAGCGCTATGTAAATAAAATTGAATTTTGCAGATTGAAATGTGATATAGTTAAATGCATATCAAAGTTTCTACTTCACACCCACACATTTATACATACAGGTCGGCGGTCTTCCTTTCACTTGGAATGTCTGAGAAAGCATAACAGACCTGATGTTTCTCAGAAGACTGCACTACCATTGCACCTAGTACATCATCAGGTATGCTTATACACTTACATTTACTTCTTTTGCTATGTTTTTTTGTCTTTTTACTTATTTTAATATTCACCTGCTCAAATTCAAAGGCTTTGGCTGTGGCGGGGTTGAGTCCCTTGCTGAGACGAAGTCATTCTCCGACTTTGTTCACGCGTCTATGTTCCACGCCCCCTGCAAGCCCGAGCGGGCGTGGTGGGAGAGCACCATGCTACCAGCCAGTTCCTTCTCTCCGATTGGAGGGTAGCGGATCTTACGAGAAACTCAACAGCAGCATGCCATCTGTGAACTGCAGCTCATGGTACAGTGACAGTAACGGCAACCACAGTGGGAGTGTGCAAAGGGTACGGCGACCTGTGTCTCTTACGGTTCCTCCAGTCACACGCAAAGACTCTTTGTCTCTGGCACACGGGAGCGCCGGCAGCCTTGTGGAGGCAGTAAGGAGCATTTTCTCACCTTCTGAAAGGAATAGTTTACCACAAAATAAAAATTTGCCTTTAGATTACTAACCCTTAAGGCATCCTAGGTTTATATAACTTTACTTTTCAAGCCTGAGTTATATTGAATAATATCCTGGCTCTTCTTAGCTTTATAATAGCATTGCATAGAGTTTTTGGAGATCCAAAAAGCGCATCCATCCATCATATATCCAAGTAGCAATAGAAGGTGTTTGTTGTCTAAGTGAGTAGCTGTTCAGTGTTCTGGCATGGTTAGCAATTATGAACATACATGTGAACCACACCCAAGCACAATCAAACCAGCCTCTGGCCCACCTCTTCAAGCAGACCAGACCACAATGAACCAGTGGGGGTCAACCACGCTCTGGTGCAGTTCACATCACATATTCCTGACTCCTCCTCATGACTCGTTCTCTTTCTGTCTTTTTATGCCCTCTCTGTTCAGGTGCTGGTATCTGAGGGTTTGGGTCGCTATGCACAGGATCCATCCTTTATTCAGGTAGCGAAGCAGGAACTAGCGGATGCCTGCGACATGACCATGGAGGAGATGGAAAGTGCTGCTGATAACATTCTTAACACCAATGTTCCATCCAGCGCCAATGGAAACTTGCTACCCTTCATTCAGTGCAGAGACACTTGTTCACAGGAGTCTCATTGCAGCCACACACTGGGGCACTCTACTGCCACAGGGACAGAGGAGTTAGACCACTCTGAGGGGGCGGGGCAACGAAATAGTGCTCTGATGGAGGATGAGGACATGGAGTGTGTGACGAGTTTGTAGGTGGAACATTAGCATGGAAAACTTCCTGTGTCTTATTCCAACTCTCACTGAGGACACTTATGTCCTGCAGTCTGACCGTTTGTTGCGTGTACCTACTGTAGGGGTATAAGGCCATTCCACTTAGCTGAGACTAAGTTGGTTTTTAGTTTGTCTGTGTGTTTGCAAGAGAACGAGCGAGTAGCCGTGTGTACATGTTTGTATGTTTCTAAAGTGCCTCACAGTTGTCGTAACCTTGATTGCAGTAGGAAAGAAATCAAAAACAAATCCTGACCAGACAAGGAATAATGGAAAAAGATGCACTGTTACTCAACAAATGGGATGTCTATTGTTGGGCACTCTGGGCCCTATTCTCACCAGGAGACAAAGTGCGTTTGTGCTGACCTATATGTGGTTGTAGTTGCCTGTAGGAATCCACGACAACCACATTTCCTGGTTTGGATGAGTGGTGCTGAGCAGGTGGATCCTTCGTGCTGTGTCAGGAATTTGCCATCCAGGAGCGGACCCAGTTTTGAGAGATGCTCAGAAAGACTAATTGGACAAACTGGAGGGATGAAGCCCACTCAGATATTGCAGCTGTCTCGCGTTTCATCTATTCATCAGTAAAAGCGTTGTCTACAACCACTGCCTTTTTATTTATGCTTTCTACCCATATTTCTCTAGTCATGCTGGACGTGGTTCTGTTATGAGTGAAAGACTGAACTCCCTGAATTTCTCTTTTATTTGTGTACCATTTCGGCTTTCAGATAGCTGCTAGCTGTGAAAGGTCATTGTATCGATGGCCTTTTAATTCCAGATCTTTTTCAATACCCTGCCGTTTTTACTTCCTTTTCTTGAGTATTTGATATGTTGTTTAACTTGGATTGCACACAGGTAGATGCTGTTTTCTCATAAATTATTATTATTGGTACTGAAGGTTTAAGATGTGCTTAAAATGTTTATGCCAGGTGCAGTATTGTGACTCCAATACCTCTTACAGACAAAAAGCTATTTATTTATTTATTTCTGTAAGAGGTGAAGTGTGTTCAGGGGGTGGGCTAAATCTCTCTAATGTTGTTTATTAGTAGCTTATGGGCTGCAAACGAATAGAACTCACTTGGACGCAAGTAGCACTGATAGGTCACGTGGTTTCCCATGCTGCTGTTGAATTGGACTCGTGCTCATTCCAAAACTACTGATTTTTCTTCACTGCTGATCTCCAGAAACATTCAGTCGAAAATGAGAGCTACAGTCGTTTTTGAAACGTGATTTCATCACCTGCTCTCCATAGGAAACAGCAAAGATTCTGAAGGTCAGTAAAGTGGCACTTTGAAGAGTGAAATGGTGGGGTATTCAGGGATGTGTGGGTAGCGCATTGAAAAAAAAAAAAATTTACAGACAGGGCTAAATATATTACTATCACTGACTCATTTTGAAAGTACCAACATCAGCAGTATCATCACCATCAATCACAATGTTATTAATTACTATTATTAACATAATTATTACTATTACTGTTAAGGATATTTTTTTCTGCTGGGTTTCCATGTAGTTCAGCTGACACACACACACACACACACACACACACAGAACTTAATATCTATTATGCAAATAAGATGAACCGTTAGCAGTTACTTATGATGGTAATGTGTGGGGTGGATGACGTCCCAAAACACATCCATTATTAGAAAATTACATTGTTAATGTATGAAGTAATGGCAAGCTGATCAATCTGCTTCCAGACGTCTTTCTCTTTGTGTCACACACTAGACTGGGTTAGTTATGTCACCGTTTTGCACACTACTTCAGAATATAATTATATAAATTTCTATTTCCATATATGAATAGATGTTTAATTTTTCGTAGATGTATGTTTCATTTCAGGATATTAAAATCCTGATTTACAGCTTCTGATTTTCTGGTCATGTGGTTTTGGTTGTGAAAGAGTTCCTGAAAGCGCACAGGAAGTCTCTGCTCTAAGGACAATGCAAAGCTGGTGAAAAAAGTTTTAAATAATGTAGCCAGAACCCACCTGCTCTGTTCCAAAGCCATCAACGCACTCCCATATCTTCTAAACACGTGCCATCTATCATTGTGAGGCTGCCCCAGGCATATTTTGAGGCCTTGGTTGTGTATGCGTGTAGGCAAGTGCATTTACCTGTATTTAGTATATGCAGTACCAAGTACGTGTGTGTGTTGTCAAGTGTGCGTGTGCCCTGTGAAGGCTATGTTAGTATGTGTTTAGTATATGCAGAATGAGTGTGTGTGTGTGTGTGTGTGCATGCGTATGTGCTTGCATACCACAAGATATGCAAAAACAATGCAATAACTTTGACTGAACAACAGTTTCATTCAGATCTACAGCTGTACAAAAATTTAAAATACAGAGAGAATATATTCACTGTTGTGTATTATGTTGCAGAACTTTAAATTCAAAAACCTGTTATACTTGAAATGGGATGCATTCGAGTATTGAGTATTTTGAAATTATCTTGTGTGGGTAAATTTAGTTTGATATTTTTCCTCTGTTCGTTTTAATTATCTCTGCATGAGGATTATTTTTGGTGTACCAAGCTTTCAAGTAACTTTTTTTGTTTTGTTTAATTTTAAAACACTTTGAGGAAACACTGATGATGAGTCAGATGAAACGCAAAGGTGTAAATAATGACGGAGGAGAGAAATGGTTTTGTTGGTGTGAAACTGATTTTGCATATCTTGTGCTCATCCAGCTGAAAGGTGCATGATACGCAAGAGTAGCTCTCTTTCACTCTGTTTTTCCTTTTTACCTTTCCATTCACTCTTCTCCTTTTCTCTGCAGACATCACAGTAATGCCACGTCTTAATAAAATACCCACACACAGCAGCTTAATGAGCTTGATTTGATTTTAGACTGCATAAGACATTTACATTATTTTTCAGCTTTAAGGGTAACATTGAAAATCCTCTATTTATGTGTAATTTCTCAAGTGTCATGGACAATCTCCATTGAGGTGGAAATTTAACTGATCAGAGGTTTGAAGCTAAACTTGTTTTGTTTTCATTTTTATGCATTTTCATTTGCATGGAAATGCTGAAGTCTAAAGACTGGACAGAGCAGACTGACTCTCCCATCAATGCCAATGATTGTATATTTTTTATAGGCTATAGAAATGAATTAACACCTGAAAAGAGGACATATAAACTCATATCTGCTGAATGTCAGGGTTAAAATGGTTTTAAACAACAGTGTTTAAGAATGTATGTAGTGACTTACGTATATAGATAGAATTTATGTAGAGAAATATAGAGTAAATCATTTGTATTCACTGCAGTAGCTCCTTTTGAAACTCCAGTTGTAGGATGGCCGTAAATTAAGGATTGAGTGCAATGAGATTAATCATGTGACTTAGAATCAGAGAGCTTGTTCAGAGCTGCTTTTTTATGTACACATCACGTTCTGAGCCTGCTATGATGGAACAGTCTGGATAAGCCACAAGCTTTTATTATACAAAATTAGCCCCCCCCCCACCCCCCACCCCCCCCGAATGAAACATGCGTCAGCAGATAAATGATAAGGAGCAAGAAACAGAGCGATGTTCGCTTGGCCCTGGTACCAAATATTTGACTAAATATTAGCTGCTCAGTGAATTTTTTTCTGCCCAAATCGTTTAAACGTAGCTTTCCTCTCAGAGAGTTAGAAGTTATTTTCTATATTTTTAATGTATGAGAAGTGCTTATCAGATTTAAAATGAGATATTTGGTAGTTGTGGAGGAAAGAGCCAAGGTCGGTAATGTAAGATGGAAAGTATTTTAGCAGGGGCTGTGTATGTCAGTCCAGCAATGGACTGTGATTGGCCGGGGGTGCATTTAAGTTCACCATCTGTAGCAGCTGAGTATAAACACTCAATTTTTCCTTAGTTGTGAGAATGGATTGATATAATAGCGTAAAGATCTTACACTGACAAACTTAAAGCCCTCAGAAAACAGCCCTTGGTTTTTCAGTATTATTGGAAACTATCCATAGTAAATGAGCAGCAAGTAAATGTTTAAAAACAACGACTCATTCAAGACATAGTTTTTTTATCCTTAGAATGATTGCTTCTATTTGGATGAATCCAGTAATGAACACAAACAGCCTTTTACTATGTAAAAGGTTTCTGTAATGTTCAAGTTTGTTAGTGGATTTAAGCAAATCTGTATTTAGGTATTTAGTTGGCCAGTTCTGTCTGTAGGTTTCTGGGTTTGGGTTTTTTGGAAATTCTGCATGTCAGATAAAGGTGCGTGCTGAGGGGTTGACCTTTGACCCAGAGAAAGCCTGGACCGGTGCAATGTTTGCCCTCTGGTTTAACCTTTGTGTAGCACGTATCTCTAATGTTCTCCTTTATATGACTGTTAATTTAATATAAGTTAATGTAGTGCATAAATGAGTTTCAATGTAAAAAACTAAAAGCTAAGGTGGTGATGCAATAATCACAATTTGCACATTTAAACCACGTTTAGTTTCATAAATCACACACACAATACAAGGATTAATTTATGCATAGATTTTTGCTGTCGTGTAAATGTTAATTTTGCCCTAAGCTCAGAATGTCAATCTTGTCATGGTTTCATTTTAACAGGTGAGACTATAAATGAATGCAGATTTGTTTAGGCCTTTTCCTGCAGTAGGTAAAACAGGTAATTAAATGTGCTTAAGCATTATTATTGGTGTTTTTTGGTGCACTGATGGCATTTGAAATCCATACTCATGGGTGCATTAGGGACCGAAATAATGCAGAGGTATTTATATAAATTAATCAGAATGGCATTCCCCTGCAACTAGTTTCACCCAGTGAATGTAGCACTAAAGAGAGAAAAATGGGTGGAATAGTTAAGATTTAAATGAGAAGCTAAAAATTAATTAGTACTTATTGCACAAATTTCCATGTATGAGTGACGTGAACATGGTTTTAATGATCACATCCTGCTGTCCGCAGTGAAGTAATGATCTGATTGATCAGGTCTGTCTGAAATATCAAGCTCTGGGCTTGATTTGTTGGGTCTGGCTGGTTCTTTCTCAAATAGGTGACAGGACTGAGGTATTTTATTCCCTGACAGCACCACAATGAATTTAATCGTCTGAAAATGCAGCCTGTAATTCATTTAGTCTAGACCAGATGTTTTGCAGAGGCTGAAATTACATTGTTATTGTTCTGCCACCGTGAAATTATTTCACCAGAAGAATAATCTTAAAACAGATTGCCAGTTGCTTTAGTTTGATGACCACACAAGCAGTTTTAATTGGCGGTGCAAATAGGAAATATAGTCTCAAGGTCCTGAGCTGTTAGGTTGCCAAGTTAAAATAAAATTAGTTATGTGTTGTGGTTTTGGTAGAACTTTGAAGGTATCAGTGCTGATCATTCAGGTCTCTCATGGAACACCATCAGAGGTCATTCACATTTTGAAATAATCAACCTTAAGACCCCAGGTGTTACTGAAACCTTTGTGAGACATCTGCATGGTCTGTCATTCCCTCCTTTACTTTTGATGATACTATTTTGGTTCATTTCATCATTTGTTCATGTGCTTGTTTAGATTTTAAAATCCACTACATAAATCTGAAGATTTTCCACTACATAAATCTTTTTCTACTCCTATTTTCAAAAAAATGTCAAACGAAAAACCAACCAAAAAATTGGATTTGTAAATAAGTGATTGTACAGTTTGTATCTGTATCTGTCAGTCTGTCTTTGGTGACAGAGTGTGTCTTGCTTATAACGCACGCTACCAGTAAATAACTAAAACTATCTTTAGATTGTATGGTTCCTGACAGGAAGTTTTAAATTAATCTCTGCTGTATATTCCTGTAATATTGCATTTTTATCTGAGGAATGATGTTATTAAACAATTGCAAATAAAGTAAATTTCCTAAGGGTTGGTCCTTCATGTGCTACATTCTTTAAATTCTGTAAATGCTAATTAATCACCTTCATAGGGCGTAATTGCAGCAAATCAAGTCAAATTTTCATCTTCAAGTACGTTTCCACACTTCAATTCTGTAGCAGTTATTTTATTACAGCCAGACCAAAGTGTTGACCAAAATATAAATCTAAAGCATTTTATAAACACATTATAGTAAATCCAGAGCCCAGCCACTGAATTTGCATGATACAATGGCAAAATATTCATACAAGGTGGCATAATGCAGTCCAGGTCTGTATATTTCCTGGGTTTCCATTTAGATGGAAGGGTGCATGTCCTGGTTGATCACTCGTGACTCTCCGTGGTTAAGTGTGAAGAACAGTTCTGGATTCAGTCCATGACTCACCATAGCATCATGCAATCGCACAGGAGGGTCAAGATAATGCTAACGGAGAAAATTAATAAACAGAATAAAACAGAGCTTGGTAACTGCAATATGTAATAATGGTCACCAGTAGATGAGCAAACATGGGCTAAAAACATTTTAAAACATTTTTTTAGTTGCAAAAGACAACAAACTTAAAATTATAAAGCCTACTTTAACTGGAGAACTGGCAACTCAGTGAGGTAGGGCACTCCCTCAAGATTCTTGGTCTCACTTGAAAGTCTAGGTTTCCTAAGAGACCAAGCTGTTTTGAGATCTGTGGTTCACTGGTCTAAGAACTGCCTCACACCATGAGAGGGTTGCTGGTTTGAACCCTGGCCAAATCTTTACAGTTGATGAGTAGAAAGTATACCTTTAATTTACCTAGAAGCTTTTACCCCACAGGGTGATAAAGTAACAACAGCCAGAAAATAGTAAATAAATTTGTAAAAAATGACGTATAGCGCACGGCTGTTGTGTCAGATGGTGACGCAAAACTGGATGGTGAATGAAACCATGATGTTACTCAGTGTTTTAAATGTTAATTGTGCTTTAAATGGTATGGCTGCTAGTATGGTATGGCGGAAAACATGTATTTGTGTACTGTGCGCATGTCAAAAGATTAAATCCGATTCTAAGCGTGTCATGTCAACCCGATTACTTTATTCAGCATTCATGTAAACGCTGCACTCGGATTTATTAATATGAATGATTTCAATCCAACTGAAACAAAGTGTCCATGTAAACGCAGCTACTGATAGCAGTCTAGCTTTGTCACTTTCACTCTCTCTTCTCTCCAGCAGTAAGTTGACACACCGCACACGTGACCGCAGCGCCCCATTTTAGATTTGAGTCATATGAACACGGACAGGCAAAAGACACAAGCACGCCAATATGCAAGGCGTAATATGGAATAATATGAGACGTGAAACTAACAGCCATATTATACAAGACTATTATGGTTTGTTATATGATCAATTAATGTAATAAGTAAAAATAAAAATCTTAGTTAAGAAACATTATAAGCATACCTCAACTTTTTTATGCACAGGTTTCAACCCAGTTTGAAAACGCAAACTAATTGCTTTATACCAGTTACTTCCACAGAGAGAGTTCAATACAGTATGCAGACACAGCAGTAAAGTCTGATGCCATACAACAACAAAGAATGGGCTTCCCCCACAACAATTACACAATCACAGCTATGACAGCTGGCCAGTTTGGAAAAAGCCATTCTGACTGGGAGAAAGTATGCTTGGGTTTAAGGGAGTGACAAAAAGTTGGGCTCATACCTCATAGGCTAAAGCAAATGTCCCCCAATGAATAGCCAGTGAGTTTCTCGCCTTAATGTCTATATGAATCTGAACAGCCTCGTCTGGGTCCACATGCTGAGATTTCATGATCCCTCTAAACAAGACAAGTTCATTTAGTTATTCTCAAAAAGGCCATTGAAATAAATTACCCAATTTTGTGTGTCATGGACATTTTAACATGTGGGTTGAATGTGTGTCAAAAAAAGGAACAATGTATCTACACTACTACAGGCTGTGTTTGAACAATTCGGATGCTTGTACTGTAAATCAGGTAATCTGCTGTAAACATAATCTGATTGAATTAATTTACAGAACTTCTAAAGTAAGGGGCACAGGAGAATCTGAAAAAATTTGTTTACTTTCAATTAGGACTCATTACTTTTGGGCAGAGAGAAACTGATCAAAGCACATTTACCATACTGCTGTATGATTTACCATACCATTAAAGAAAAAGCATGCAGTGTGGACCAAACATTTTAGCTATGTAAGACTATACCTGGGCAAGTACGCTCCAATTGGAATAGCAGCTAGGTTAAATGGTCCAAAGCATCTTCCTATCTCCTGAAATGAAGAGCAGTATCCCGTATCACCAGCGAAGAAGAAACGATTATGGGGGCCCACGACAGTCCAACTTCCCCATAATGCTTTGTTGTCATCCAAAGGCGAGCGTTTGCACCAGTGCTGTGCTGGCGTGCAAAAAAATGTGACATCATCCCGCCCGGGAATCCGACTGCCCTCCCACCAGTCCAGCTCAATGACATTCTCACAGCCTGCTTTCTGCATCCAGTCCGCCAGCCCAAGCGGCACAAACCAGTGCAGGTTAGAACCAAACCGAGTGCTGAGCGCTAACACAGAACCTTTATCAAGGTGATCGTAGTGTGTATGACTGATCACCACAGCATCTAAGTGAGGAATCTGTTCAATAGTGCAAGGTGGCCCACGATAACGCTTTGGGCCCATGAATGCGATTGGAGAGGCTCTCTGACTGAACATGGGATCAGTCAGCAGCACCAGTCCATCCATCTCCACCACTACAGTGGCATGACCCAGCCATGTCACTCGTACAGACGAACCTCTCTGCCTGAACTGATCTGGGTTCTGGACAAAAAATGGCTCGCAAACAGGCAATTCACGGTCCAAAACCTTAGAACAGACAACAGAAAGTCAACTGTCAAATAAATATTACTACTATATGTGCAATATTTTGATTTTTGAGTGATTGACATTTGTAGCAATAAATTGGACAATAGCTGAAACAGAAACTTTCTAGAAATTACTCAGGCTCAAATGGTAGTGCTCAGCAAATAACAAAGCCATGGGCTCCATTCCAAGTGAACACACAATGATAAATTGTCATTTGAATGCACTGTTATTCCCTTGGAATAAATAAATAAATAATTGTAAATTCATTGTAGACCATGCTGGAGGAAAATTATATGTCAGTATATGTTGGCAGTATATGTCAGTATATATGGGAGATCATATGTGCATTAGGTGTGATCTTTGCAGGAAGTGGACTTTGCCAATTGGGGTGTACACACTAGGCACAGTTGTCTTGTACTGTGCCTGAGCACAACTGATTTTTCAGTGTGTACAGCACATATCATAAGATTATTATGGAGACTCCAGCTTTACTCTCAAACTACAATTCCTACAATTATAAACCTAAATATACTTAAAGGAATAAAGTACATTTTTCAATTAATACCCAAGTAGTAATAGAACATGTTTGTTGTGGTAATGATGAGTAGCTTTTCCTTGCTCTCACATGGTTAGCAATCACACTACATGCAAACAGCGACCAAGCGTAATCGAACTGTGCCCTGGCATGGTTCGGAGTGATCATACTGGTCAAACAAATCAGACTTTAGGGGTCAAATGTGCTTGGGCACAGTTCAGTTGGGCACTCCCCTTAGTTTCAAAAAATGTTTTTTGGACTGGGGAGGAGGTTTTTGTACTAGAAGTTACCGTTTTCATACTACAACTAATTTAAAAGAAAATTTTTAAATTTGCCTTTGTAACTACCTCAGAAATGTAATTTAGTTGAACCACTGCAATCCTGTTTAGTCTCTGCTAGTCAGCACACTAGAGTGTGTATTTACCTCTTTGGCACTGGGAACATTGCTGTTGTTCTTCTCTGTGAGGAAGAGGTGACAGATGGTGCTATAGGATGGGAATTGCCATGTTGTCCAAGGATTCACGAAGCGCCCATGAGAGTCTCGTTTGGAGCATGTAACATCTCCCTCCTGTCTGTAATCCAGCAAGCTGTTCTTATGACAGGAGCTGCTCTTCTCTGGATCAAGAGATATGGTGTGACCTCCTTCTAACTCACCCTCTTCACTGACAATAGGTCGTTCTGCCATGGGCTCCCCTCCTGCAGCTGAACGGCATAAACACCTGTTAAAACATGTGACCCAGTTCAGAATAAAACAGACAGGAAGCTAACAATAATTGAGTTGTGCTACAGCATCAGCAAGACAAAAGATTTGCAGAAGTCTTAGTATCTCCTGTACAAGTGTTTAATACTGGGCCTCTTAAAGTATCACACTTCTGCATACTTTTAACTACATTTTACCATTAAAAATTTACCATTATTAAAAGATCTCCAAATAATTTTTCTTATGCTTCATGTAAACTTTTTTCAAGTATTTCATATTCTTTCAATGTCATTTTTACCTTTCAAAACAGTGAACACGATTTAAAAGAACCATAACGGCACAGCTTTAAATTATTTGAAGCACAAAAAGAGCTTAAGAAAACTCACAAAATGTTTTCAAAACCTTGACAAAACCATCATAACTACATTAGATGGATTCTACTATTACTGTGTTTTTAAGCAAAGGCGTTTACGGAAACTCTCGCGTTATTACCAACTAAGCACGTAAGCGTAAATCACGCGATATCTTTGTTCTTGCAAGCGGCTGATTCTATGATGAAAACTTTCAGTCTTATCCACACTTATTCAGTCCTCTGACTGCTTCCCGTAAGGCTCATCTCAGGCGAGCTACGGGTTACCGATAAGACTCGCTGGAGATACGACTGAGGTCCTCCTAGAGTCAGATCTTTGTCTTAAAGAAATTACTTTGTGTTAAAAATGCAATTACAAACAAGGTGGCAAGTGGGGTGGCACAGATGTTGCCTATGGTGACCACGGCCACCCCTGACTCCGCCCCTGCGTTTTACATATGTTTTATCTCCTGATACTTTCATATAGTGCATATTGTTGTTGATCCTGACAGATACTGTAAACCTTGTAGAAACGATGTGTATATATAAACACCGTTGCATTACATATATCCACATTAAGACTGAACCTAGTAAGGTGAACGTAAAAGTCTGAATGATGTAATTATATTACAATATTATATATTGCATATATATATATATTACATATAGCATATAACTACATAAGAAACATACTGACAAAAAACAATAGGCCGAAAACCTATAAGATTACCTTAAAACATACAAGGAAGTGAAACTTGCGCTCAATCACAAATGCTACGTTATTATTAAGATAAGATGATATTTGCTAATGTGTAAATAGAAATACACCCTGACATTTGCTAGTGTGTTGCCAAAGAGAGCTGTAAACGAATTGTTTACGTACCGATGTCTCGCTTCTCTTTGCAAACACAAAGTAGGGTCGCGCTCTAATCACAGCAAGTAGAACGAGCACGCCTCTGACGTCAGGTCAGTGGCCAACAGTGGACGAGCTAATGAGCCTACTGCGCTTGGCCGTACAATGCCCTCTTGTGGTTTAGTAATGTAATTGCAACAATGTAAGGTTTCAGATCTAGCTGTACAGCTAGCTAGTATCACAGCGTAGAGTTGAATGCAGTTACATTATTGTACCAAAACTAAAGCTTTAGTGTTCTACAAGGGGCGCTCGATTGCCACGGTAGCAATTAAATCTCGGAACATTGTATATCTGTTTACTTAATCAAGGATCGTTTGCACTAACATAATACAAAAGTATCTAAAACATAACTATGTCGTCAAAAGTTTTGACTAACAATATATGTATATATGTTTCAAAGTATCTCAAAATGACCGAGCATGCCACAGATAAACAGTTCTATACGATTGTCGCGTTTATACAATTGTCGTATCGTAGCTTAAATGGCCCCTCTAACATTTTGGAACTGTGGTTGATTAGTATTACGTGATGGGTAACTGCAAAGTAAACTGTTTGCAACACTCGTAATGTTTTATTATAAAACTGGAGCCTTTTAATACTGAGACATATATAAAACAAATTAAAAAAACTACTAATATTACAAGTACAGAACGCGAATGTCATCAGAGACGCGGATAAATATATAGACACTGTGTTTTCACATTGAAGTGAAATGTTTATCACCTTTTGGCGTTTTTCCATTTGCTGGTCACCAATACGACGTACAAACAATCCTGCAAATGTGTGAATCTCTGCGTCCTAACAGCATATCGCACTGCGAGCATGTCCCACGGACAACTTTCTTTTCTTATTTGTGCGTCATAGTTTCCTTTTCCCACGTCTTAGCTCCACCCCAATAGGACGCGAGGGAGGGATGCAAGAACGGTAGGCGTACACAAAAAAAACCACTTCCGCATAGGATACGCCAACGTCACTTCAATCATGCGTCCTCAGGAAGTTTCATCACCCCTCGTTCCTCGCATTCTCAATGTGCAATTAGAGAATTAAGATGGGGCGAACCAAGATGGCAGCCTGAACGTTAGCATTTTAAAAAGCTTGCACCAAGTTTCTTTATAGACGTTGCTAATAAGCTGTATGTAGTTGTTTCGGTTTTACATTGCGTTATTACGATCTGGTGTATTATTCAGAACTATTTTTGCCTTACCATTGTTTCGTAAGAAAAGACTTTTGGCTCAATTAGAAAAAGCTAAAAGTGCTAGCGATAGCATATGCTCACTTGCTAGCAGTGGGCATGATTATGTCACTTCTATGAGTGAGGAAGAACCATTTACCCTGGCCGAAGAGGAGTTTCCAGCTTTGCCTGTTACTCCAGGTAAGT
>JAZGTJ010008594.1:5638-17278 GCA_036877575.1 Botia almorhae
AGAGAGAGAGAGAGAGAGAGAGCGAGAGAGAGAGAGAGAGAGAGAGAGAGAGAGGGGTCTTATGAGCGACCAATCACTAATGCCAGCGGAACAAAGACTGGAGTCGGAGCTTTGAATACAGGCTGGAAATAAGGTGGGGTGAGGGGAGACAGCCCTCATTCAAACGGCTCCAGAGTTCAGATCCTCTCACATGCTCACTGTGGGTGTGGGTGAGTGTCGGAGTGAAAGACAGAGAGAGAGGTTTCTTCTGGAGGTGTGAGTTTCATTCCACACTCTCCTCTGGACAATGACGGGACTGGAAGTCTTTTGTTCTTAGAAACCTGTCGGCACAGAAGCTTATTGTTCAGGAAGAAGCAACAAAAAACTACAAGGAAACCACATTATCACAGCTTTGCGCGGGAGCTGGTCTTTGCTGCTGCTCTGACATTTCTCTTTTTGACAGTAACGGAAGACCAGGGGGAGTCAATATTAAACATATCCACTTTCATTTGCTGAGTTTTTTCCCAAGCCCTTTGAAATCACATTTAAAACTCTTCAAAGACCCCAAAACAAGATGGATGTCATGTGATCTCCCGGAAAAGGGGTCTCCATGACAACCACAAAGACCCTCTTTTGAGATCCAAGACACAAACCTTTGACACGTATCAAAAAGATTAATGGGTTACCAAAAGTCTTTAGTGAACTGAGGAGCGGCTTGTGCACATAATAACCCACTGCAGGTCCTGAAGTGCAAGACGCCTCATCCCACGAAGGAATTAATGGAGGTGAACCCCAGAGTGCGCCCACGCACGCTGAGTAGCAACAGAATCTTGGCATGACTAATTGAGGTGCCAAAATTCATCCGTCCAAAACTCATTTATCTGACGAGCGAAACGCTCCCCTCTTTTATGTGAAATATATGCGCAGCAGCACCTCAGAATTTGAAATCATTTACAGTCATCCATCGCCAGCTTCTCCTCGACTTTCCCTCCCCTATCCATGTACCTGTAGGCAAACCCCAGACACGTCTCCTCTTATCAGAGCAAAACAGCCCCTCTGAGATTCTGCCCAAAACACCAGAGCATACATGTCTCCGACCATCACCACTGGCTGTGTAACTATTTTAATTGTAAGTGGAACAGTGACTTTAAATGGTATTTTTATAATATTTCAACAATGACACGCATAAAACTGAGCCATCTTTGTGTTGGGCAGAAAATGACCACAGACCTGTCTTATCTCCACACAGAAAAATCAGGCAACCCTGTTGCGTTTCTTGATGTATTTACAATAAACATAAAGAGCCTTAAAGCATATGGTAAATTAAACAGTTTTAAACGGTTTCTATGATAGTTCTATGAAAGTTTTTGTTATTGTTTAATTAAATACAGAATAAACAGAGTGTGGCACAAGAATTACACCTGCTGTCGTACAGCGCACGCAACACAAATCACGACACGCCACACCTTGCGTAACACGCGCACAAAGACAAGAGAGACAGGTCAAGTTAACTCAAGTAACCCAGATAAACAGGTAAGCTGTGGATATAAGCGTGCACAGGCGTAATACAGGCGTGTAAGTTGCGGGTCAATCCACCTGGGACGACCGACTCCGTGTTAAGACTTCACTGTCAGCAAGCAGCTACGCGTTACATCTGCGCAGGCGGTTACAAAATAACAAAAGCGCGAGAATTTGGCCATGCGGAACATGATTAACCCACAAGTTACTGGCACACATTACCTTGACTGGAGAGAAGACACACGCCGAGAATCAGGCAACAGTTGATCATCGTAAAGTCGGTCATTCCGCTCTCGTGAAGCAACGCAATCCGGTGCAGGTCAAAGAAATCCTTTCAACTTTACCATCAAATCTCGTTGACTGGGCAGAGCGAACCGGGAGTGAACCGGAGACGCGGCGCTGAGGTTTCGCTCGTCAGAGCAGATCTCAGTGTCTTCGGTCTGCTCCCTCCAGCATATATCAACAGCTGCTAAAGCCCTCCTTCTCCTCCTCCTCCCGCTGCTCCTCCTTGCGGGGACGGTGAGTGTGCAGGTATGTTTTCAGAAGACGGCGGAATGCCGCGAGCGCTGCCTGACGCGACGCGACGCGACGCGACGCGACGCGCTGGTTTGCTCTGTTACAGATCGAAGGCTGGCGAGCGCGACGGATAAAATGAGTTATGATGTCATCACAGCGTCACGTCATAGTCCGAATACAGACGCGTCGAAGTTTAAAACTTACGTGGATTGCGCAGCCCGATCAATAACATACGCGGGGTGACTCGATTTCCTGTTTTCGTGGAGAGAAATGATTCACTGTTTGATTGTGATCAGATGAAAACATCTCTCATTCAGAAACAAGAGGTTTCCGTTTTAACGTGGTTTATCATGGTCGATCTGGTTTGGTATACAATGCATTCGGTATTACCTGGTTCACTAGATCACTAGTGTAAACGATTCGGTATTACCTGGTTCACTACTGTAAACGATTCGGTATTACCTGGTTCACTACTGTAAACGATTCGGTATTATCTGGTTGACTACTGTAAACGAGCATTACTTTTAAGATTTAACCTGTTTAATCTGCATTACATTCTTATTTTTATATACTTAAATTTTGTATTATTTTGTTGCATATTGTGTTTCGTATTTGTAGTGCATTGGCTTTCGTGGATTGTGTATTTTTGTTACTGTGTATCGTGTATCTGTGTACTGTGTATACTGTGTATTCTTATTATCCTTTCTGGTTTGTATATTATTGTGTGTGTTTTTATATTAATCATCATGGCAGTTATTGTTTCTTGTGTCTTTCTACCGAGACGTTCTTGAGACGGATGGACAAAACAAGAATGTCATTGTAGCTACTTAAGCCCAGATGACAATAAAGATCAGGAATCGGTTTTAATTACGTGTCTCGTGGTTTCTCCGCAGTCCCACATTAATGGACTCCTGCGACTAGAGTTGATTGAGTGTCAACAGAACGCGACTCACTGAAACCCATAATGAACGGGAATGAGGGACAGATTGATGAATTTAACTGCTACGCGTCTTCGCGTTTACGAACGGCTTGCATACTAATCGCTGACCTCGCTGTGCCACCTATTGACAATGGTGCGCAATTACGCGTCCGCGTTCATCGGCATGCAGGGCGCGTCCGCCCGGCCGGCCCTCACTTCCAAATCTCTGTCAAACGATCCGCAGCAGTGTCTCCTTCTTTATTACTTGCGCATACGTTTATAGTTTTACTAGAAAATGTGAAGTTTGAGTGAACCAACTTTGATGGTGGCTTGACAAAATCCTGTCGTAAAGTTATTAAAGAAAACCTTGAAGGTTACGTAGACCGTTTGTACTCTACAGGTAACAGCTGTGGGCACAGATCCAGGGTAAAATCAGCAATCACAGATTCATTAGCAAACAGATCTGAGGTGCTCAATCCTGCCTGAAAATCCATCTTCCTGCAGTTCAGTTCCAGCTCTTCTCCAACACACCTGCTGTAATTTACAACTGAACCCAAAGACCTCCATTAGCTGTTTGTGATTAGTGTGTTTAATCAGAGCTAAACTGCAGGAAGGTAGACGGGCAAGTTTCAGGCCCACTGAGATTAAACACAGCTTTCCAAATATAAAAATCAGTTTTTACGTCAGAATAAGTGTCATTTATATTTGCTCTTCTTTTCTATGGCAAGCTGATAGTAAGCGACAGTATACATCAGTACACAGACCACCAAACCTTTTCCTGAAGGTTTCCTGCAGAGTTGAGTTTCAACCTGACTTCAACACACCAGAAAAACAAGAATTGAAATGAAATCGTATCTGAAGGTCGATCGCCAAGAGCAGGACTGAATAACTGTGTGGCGTACACTGACAAACTTTTATAATGCTGCGTTAACATAAACCATCAGAGAAAATTGCATTAGAAAATCTAAACAGGTGGATAAGGTCACTGTAATGGGCTGTAATCAAAATCCATCAGCACACTGTGTGCAGCATTTCTGGGAGTGTAGATCTTATTATAATTAAGAGTCTTGTGCACTACAGTTATATATTCTTGGTAAGAGTGGGCTGTGATCAGATCTTCAACTCGTGACCCTCATATGCACTTTTTTTCCACTCCACAGAAAATTCAATGAGAGGTCAGACGACTGCTGATTATGATGTTACCTAATGATACTCGGCCTCTTTCCTGCAGCTGAATCCAGCGTAACCCTCAATATAGCTGAATATAGCTGAGTCACGGTCGTACCGCTCACGGCAAACAGAGCAATTGAGTCCTATTACACTCTTTATGTATTTTCACACTTCATACTAGGTGTTTAGTTGTGTTTGACGATGTGTATCTCATCCGGGCTCAAAAAATAGCTTGAATTGCCCTTCACCAACCCAAATGCTTTAACAATGGCTGGCAGGGTGACACTAATGATACGTTTTCAAGCATTCGGTGTCACTGTCTACAACACGATGTCTTAACCAGCGGTCCAACAGTATGGCAAACAGTCAAAGTCTGACAGCCCTTAAAAATGACCTAAATCCTCCTTCACACACACACACACACACACACACACACATTCTGTCCAAGCGTTTTGAGAGATTGTACCATAGCTCAGCCCAGCAGGTTCAGATTGATTAAACGCAGTCGCTGCTTTAATGCGATCGTGTATCAGTTGTCCGTCGACACCTTTGCAGGCATAACTCCACAGCTCTGACAGACTGAGTAATACTCGGAAGTGTCCGCCCCCCCCCTCCTTACGGTGGATTTGTCTTTCACCTGATCTCAGCACTGTTGCCTCTTCCCTCCATTATTACAGTGTATCTTAAGACTCCATTAGACTGACCTGGCTAAGTGTTGCTCCGCTAATGGCACTCTGAAGGGCTGCTGATAATATGCTATGATTAAAAACATTAAAGGGTGAAGCAGACTGCCAGCCCGCAGAAGGGGGTTGTATGCTCTCCATACACCAGCACACACACACACACACACACACTCTCTAAATGTCTCAGTTCATTTCCCTCGATGTCTTCATCCCAGAGACCCTCATTTTTGTTCCCCCAAGACATCTTTCATGGTTTATTAACAGTCTTTTCATGGTCTCCTGCATTATTCTCATCTTGATTACTGTAATAACAGGCACTTTGTTTGCAGCTGGTTTATGATTCCATTCATTTGATCCTTCGGGATTCGATGGGTTTACTTAACCAGATGTTTAAAACAAATTGGTACCCAGAAGTGAGCAAAACCTCACAAATCTCCAAACCTCCTTTTGGAGACGTCCTCATTTGTCAAAACGCCATTAGAACATAGAGTTAGAGTGCAGTTAGGTTATAGTGTTTATAAGCAGCTGTGTATTGAAACAATAGAAGTCTACGGAACGTCCCCATTAAGATACATACAGGTTTGTCTCTACTTGTGAGGGCCTTTGAAAATCTCCTCAGGAATATTGTCAGAAACACGTCAAAACCAACTTGGAGTAACATTTGAGGTGGACCCCACAAATCACACAAACCTGTAAATTATTATTCAAACATAAATACAGTATGAACATAATGTAAGTCTGTAAAATTTCCTAATGGATATGGTGAAACAAGCCTGTGTGTGTGTGTGTGTACGAGCAAACATAAGGCTTGTGTCTATACATCTCAGTTTAGCTCTTCCTGTGTGAAAATGAAACAGCAGCAAACACAGATAAGGTGTTTCATACGTGCTCTTCTTGAGTGGATCTTTATTCACTCATCTCTTCATGAGTCGTATGGTGGATGTGTTTATATTTGTGTTATCTTTGTGTTTTTCTGGGTCTTTCCCTGTCCACAACGCAGCACACACACACACAACGCAACACACACACACACCCAACGCAACACACCAACACAATGAGCACACACATCTTCTTAACACCCCTCCATATATATCTCCACCCTCAGGGATCCAAACAACATTTGGAAAAAAGGATTAAATGCGAGCGTGAGAAAAACTAGCAGGAACTGAATGTGTGAAGCAGTAAAGGTTGCGAGCTGTGTCTCATTTCCTCTTTCAATAGGGTGCTTGTCTCTCACCTTCATATATATATATATACACACACACATATATATATATATACTGCATCATCTATAGAACTGCTGTATGTAAAATAAAAGAGAGAGTCTATACAGTGCACGGATGAGAACAAATAAAGGCATAAATTCTGCAGTATTTACGTTAGACTTTGGAAATAAGATCTGAGCATCTGATCCAGGAATCTGGAAACGGATATTTAAATGGTCCACACTGGAACATGAACTGTTGTTAATGGCTAATTGACAAACTGGAAAAAGGAACTTGGGGGAGAAACATCTGACACAACGTTGTTCCTTAAATGAAACGTCATTATCAAGTGTGCAGAGAAACCGCTTGGTGTGATCTTCCATCTGTTGATTAGCTTCACAAATCCAGAATGACTCCAGACTCACATCCTGGCCATCAGCTGTTTCAAAACAATCACAGCCATCGTGAACAAAACCAACAGACACCTACACAGCTTCATCTGCACACTCAGTCAGTGGATAGCTGCTGCTCAGTTTTCACCTGTGTGCTGAAGATTTGCTGTGTGGACGTGCAGAAACATGTACAGATGTTCCTCACAGTCTTCTTCAGCTTTTTCACATTTCACACCTAGTAATTAAAACATCTCGCTTCCTTTGTTTGGACTGCACTGTACTGTACATGCTGTATGTTGTCTGTTATGTTTTGTAATGCCTTCTTGGACCACTGTATTTTTTGTGGCCATGTATAACTTCCTCCATAAGCTGGTAATTCCCCGTTACATGATCTGGTCTTTCTGTGTTGAGCAACATCTAAATATAATTACAATAATTCCCGTATATGACATGTATCTGATTTTGAACAGATCATGAGCTACAATAAATCACCTGAGTTTAGAAAAAACAACATCTGAACAATATAATATCGCCCTGGGTCTGTTTCTTCGGAGAAAACATTTCTTGATAATATATTATAGGTTCTACGCATCAGCATTTTCGCCTCCAAGCACCAGAGCATGGATTTCTACAGCACACGCGAATATAAAGTTCTACAGCCCCACAGCATCAAACTGTGAAGCTCATTTTGGTTCAGACAGGAAACTTAATTCTTTTTTGATGGTCACTAACAATAAATATGTTTAGAAACCTGAGTAACAACCTCTGCAGGAATCCTTCCATCAGGTTTATATTGTAGTCGCCTCTTTTGAGTAAAAGGCTTCCCAGCTAACTGTTTTAGGCTGTAAGAATGGTCCCCTAAGGGTCCTATTAGCAAAGTGGCAAAAACATTAAAAATGTTATTTTGATTGTTCTAGGGAAGTTTGCAACATCCAGTTTTTAAACATTGTATTGTTGTTGGTTATAATAACATTATTGAACCATTTTTGAATTCTGTAATATTTTTAAAACATTCTACTAACAGCTTAATAACATTATTGATATGTATGATAATTAACATTAAAAAAAGGTTATATGAATGTTAGTGTGAGAATGTTTTGATAACTTTAAGAGAACGTTGGCCAACGGTTGTGAGAATGTTCCCCATTAGCTGTGCTGTGGATTAGGGGCGGGTTGAATAAAGGCAACAACAGACAGATATCTGAAGTTGGTACACAACCTCAGGCTAGCATGAAAGAGTCTTTTAGCATGAGAAGAGATGCTGGAGTGTGTGTAATATATCTGCGAGCAGTCAAAGGCTGAGTGTGAACTGCGTGTGGGGAGTCAGAGAGGAGCGCGTTTACTCATTCACCTCATCCATAATTTCTGACAAAGCTGAAGGAGGTGTGCATAGAAAAGCAGGAGAAACTTCACCAATTCAAAGATTTTTCAGAAGAAAAGCCAAGAAGTTATAATTACTGCTGTCCTTCAGGCTTCTGAATAAAGGGTGTATATGCTAATAATATTCCAAAAATGTTAAATAAACGAGACAAGAGAAATCAATTCAGATTCAATTCAGATTGAATTGAATCTATGAATGTGTGGAGGTGAAACAACAAGCTTCCGGATGTTTCCTTTCTCACACAGCCAAACGCTCTTGCATGTTGTTCTTCCACATACATTGTGTCACACATACACACATGTTGGGTTTTCATGTTTTATGAGGATGTTCCATAGATACATACATAGATACATAGATAGATATATATTCTGTCCCCCTACATGAACTCTACCCCTAAACCAAACCCTCACAGAAAACCTTCTGCATTTTTGCATTTTCTAAAAAGATAATTCTGTATGATTTATAAGTTTGATTCCTTATGGGGACCTTAAAAAGGTAGAAATTAACTGTAATTACACTTGTGTGGACATTTGGTCCCCATAACATAGTGAATACCAGTACACTTCTCTAACTTCAACACAACCAGCTCCACTGGTGTGTGTGTGTGTGTGTGTGTATGTGCTCTATCTGAATGAATGTGCAACATTTTGGCAGTAAAAACTGAATAGGTGTGATGTTTAAATTAGGAGAAGGATTCACCCCACTGTTCACAATGAATGTGAGTGAGACCAGTGGCTGTCAAGCTATCAGAAAACTGACAGCACTGTGTATGACTGCTGCTCTGCTTTCAAACGGAGACGTTCAGCAGCTGACAGTGAAATCTGGACAGCATGGCTTGTTGATGGACATTTCACATAGTATGAACTCGTATGAACTTTCCAAGACAACATAACAATATATTCTATCCACAAAATCTATTAAAATGTATTACAAAACATTTTACAAAACATTTCTGAGAAACATTTTATTGTGACCTTCATGTGACAAAAGGATAAAAGTGGTAATCATTAGTTGGAATAAAAATCTAATCGAATTCTGATATCAAAGTGACCATAGTTGAGGAAACGACCTCTACATATTTAGTTTGACTGTAGGAAATTCATGACAAATTACCACCCATTGTAAATTCCCCATAGAGTTTGTAACAGAATATATTGGACCTTTGAATTTGCCTGTATTTTCTGCTCAATGATCTTTCGGCATGAGTGAGAGGAATGTTGCAGACATCAAACTCACTGAACTGTTTCCACGGCAGCACATCATCCATCGACTCGCATCAGCCCAGCGATGACTGGAGGAGAGAGAGATGTGATGAGGAGGGCACCTGTGTCTACAAACGTCCCTGTGCGATCTCAAATCAGGTATGGATGGGCTGCAAGACGAGCACATAGACGTCAATATGAGTCAATGCAGCAAAATAAGCAGTAAAATATACCCTCCATAAGCACTGAGAGAGTGAGAGGTAATTTCTTCTGTTTGCTGTGGAATCAAGAGATGTTTATGATTCAAAGATGAGTCTTCCCCCCTCATCTTCATCTTATGTGTGTTCACCCGGACTGCAACAAATACAACAAATATTACACATTCTCTGCTTTTAATATGGGAACAAATAAAGCAGCAAGACACAGCTGATCACTCAGAAACACAACTGTGAGCCAATGGTCCCAATACACACAACAGACAGAATGATGACACTCTGCTGCTCTTCAAAAATAGTCAAACATATAYGTGGTGAAACTAGTTAAATCTGGTTAAGATTCAGATGTGTGAAGTTTATTCAGTCTGGATGAATTGGTTGAATGTAATTGTTTTCTTGTCACCATAATGCTAGGATTCGAGGGGAATGCTAAGCTAAAGCTGATGACTCAAGTTAAATAGTTCACCAAAGTTTATGATATTCTTGCTACAGGTGAAAGTTTGGGCAACCCACTCAGGGTTAAATCTCGGTCCGCAGAAAAGGATGAATGTTGAAGAAAGCCATTTTAATGAATGTTTAAACAACTCTGTAAGCGTTCAGAGCGATCAATAGCAACTCCCCTGATAAACTTACATTTATTACTCTGGCTAAGATGCCAAGATGTTGTTGACAGAATTGCAAAGAGGATTTTAAGAGTTATGAATAATTTTTGCTGGTTGCTTGACAGTACCAGAATAATTCACTGACCACTGACCGTCCACGAGTTTTTCTGTCAGTAATAAAATATATTTTGGTGTCTGTCTCGCACAATTAAATTCTCCTGGACGCAATTCTAAACAAAGCACTCATGTTGTACTTGTAATATCTTCGGTTAATCTGTTAAAAGGTCAAACATAACGACGGCACCCATGTTTTTGCTAAAGTATTAATGACGGACGTCAATGGAAAGCGCGTGAACCGCGTACTGTTGCTATGGTTACCTGCTCCGTTCGCGAGCGCGCTCTGGAAACTTTGTCCAACTTTTTTTGTTGTGCTAACCGGAAATGTATGCCAAAAGAAAACACTTACGATCCCGCAACCGTTCACGTCTGCTATTAAAAGCGCATGAAGGGACGAGTAATCGGGCACGGATCGTTTGATTGTTCTATTGATGATGTTGATACACTGTGAACGATAATGGGACGCGTCTGCCCCCTGGTGGCCGTACAGAACTACAACTACACAAAGATTGTGTGTTCCAGTTCTCCTGCGAGCTGTTATATTTTGATTCATCTCATCTGGGTCTACCTGACGCACAGGTCGCCTCGCAGTATTTTGGCCTTGTATCGGCTGGACACTTTCCTTTCTTATGTGTTGTCTGGCTGACAGGTCCCGCTGCCTCGCCACATCCTTCCTGCGACCGCACAGAGCGTTGCCACGGCAACACGGATGGAGCGCAATCCATCGCGCTCATTAGAAGGAAGCTGGAAAGATTTCACACCTCACATTTATCTGCCCGTCTCTCCTTTATAACATACAGTCGTGTCAGGTTGACATGACAACCTTAACAGCACCGCACATAGTTATTTTCCAGCAATACATGTTAGTGTGCAGACGGCCCAGCACTAAGCGCACGTGAGACACGTTTCCTCTGTGCTTGATGTTGGGCACATAATAACATCAATAATACATCGTCATGTCTGTAATTCTGCAGGTTATTTTTAAGTTAGTTCATTTTTAATTAATAAATATCATCAGTGTCGTCAGAGTGAATGATCATTAAATATTAAATAGGATATTTTAGAATTTTCCTGGAAATATAAAAGTCATACATAATAGAAATATTGTAATGGCGAATTTAACACATCAATTATAGTTCATCATAATAATCCCGAACACCCTCACTGATGCTTGTGTTTTCACAGTTAATATATGTCATTCTTTAGTTTTGGTAATGCACAGGTAAAATGTCCACTAACCTGAAATCTACAAGGTGTTACAGACGCCTCCCAGACCAGCAGATCTGGTGAACGAGGAGACAAATGTGACAGTATATGATGTGACAATAGAAGGTTCAGACATTTAGGTCACAGACTTCATAACCTGAATTCCACCTGACAATCACTCCAGTCATAAACACACAACAGCAGATTGTAAAGATCCTTTTACAGAATAACAGAACAAAGAGTCTCGTGCTCCTGTTTGTTTGATCTTTTAGAAACTGCATCCAAACAAATTAAAAAAGCAGTTAAAGTAATGTCAGAAATAAAACTATGTAAACAAACATGGTGACTTTGTGTAGCGTCACTGAGATTAAAACAAAAAACCAAATAGTGCTTCTGTTTAAATACGACTCCATGTGTTTGTTAATATTTTGCGAAATGGAGAAACTGAGAAGCTAACGCATTTGTTCACATATTGTATATTATTGTAAAATGAGGTAAAACGTTTGTTCCCTCAGAGGAAAAGAACATTTTGCTA
>JAZGTJ010008595.1:0-20738 GCA_036877575.1 Botia almorhae
CCCTAAGTGTAACCATACTTAAGCAATTAATAATGTTTTTAATGGCTTAAAAAGCCCAAATATAAGAGCATGTCTAAACTCTTCCAGGGCCCAAAAACCCCCTTAGACTCCAGAGGGTTAAACTTGTCATTGTAAAGTCACATTGATACGCGCTACTGTCAGTTAATCTTGTTTATTATTAAACACTAAAGTATTTGTTTGAATAGGGGCATTCTAGTGTTGTTTTACAAACTTAAATAAATAGTAAAGTTTAAATACTGACAAGAATAGAGTAGGCCTGACAAAATTTAGGACTACAACTAAAACAAGTGAGTTTCAAACAAATGAAATTTTTTTTATTGTAAAATAAAAAGTTTTACAAACTTTTTACTTTACAAAAACAAACTGACAAAAACTTGCTAATTGTAATTCATGTGTTTATTTTCTTTACAGATTTTAAGCTTTTAAGTTTCTTTAAGAAACAATTTATTTAAGCAGTGACTTCAACTAATGTCACTGCTATACCGTGACTTTAATGGCCCTCTTCCTTGATGGTGAAGTTGCACCAGAAACAACACCTCAACAACCTTTGACAGAATTCTTTGAAGGAACATATATATCCTTTAAGAAGAAATCTAAATGTTAATCTGAACCCACAATCAGAATGTAGCTGTACAGAGAAGAATCAACAAACAATGTCATGCCATTCATTCTTTAGGCAAATGTTGCATGTGTAGCGCATTTTTATCTGTCTTTCATAACTGGCATATTGTAACTGATTCCAGTTCTAGATTACTTCCTCAAACAGGTCCAATATAAAATAAGCGTGGCACTAAGAGAGGAGACTTGAGCTATAAGCAGGATGTCAGTCTGTACTCTGATCTGGGCCGTGCTACTGCTGGCCAGTCTGGCCACGGCTTCACACTTCTATGGAGGTTCAATGTCCTTCAGCTCAAGAAGGAACACTAATGGTACCTACAGGGTGAGAATTTTATTGATTGGCTTACATTAACTCTAATAATATTCTCTACATATATATTTGGTATCATAGAACAGTGGTTCTCAAATGCGACCCAGAGATGCTGGCAGGTACATTTTGATAAGGTCACAGACAGTAGGAATAAACAACATTAATAATGCAAATAAAAAAATTGGAATTAGGAAAACAAATTGGAGTTAGGAAACAATGGAAAATCAAAATACTTTAAAATATTTATTGGAAAAAAATTGGAGAAATAAAATGGAGAATAAAAGCTTCTCATATCCTTTTAGGCTGTCAATTAAACCTTTTGATATTATTAGTGCAAATTAATCTGTTACTTGGAATATATTACTTATAGTAAAACAATATTTGTCCCAGTGTTTGTTCTTGTAAATTAATCTTTCGCTTATTTGTACATTTCCAAAACTGTCATCTTTTTTGTTGGTATGATACAGTTTATAATTAATTTTAAGCAGCTTTTGGAATAAAAAAATTAGGTGTCGTCATATTAGGTGTTGATGTGTGCTAAGTTTAAAAATGATGTCTTATTACAGGTGGATATTCGCTTTAAGGAGGCGTATCATGTTTGCGATACAAACGATTATTGGTATTGTGGCTCTGGAAATTGTGGCTCTAAAACCAGTTATGCGAGTGGTAAAATAGATTCCAGTCTCAATGGTGGTTCCTGGTGTCAGACTGAGGCAGTCATGACAAGAACCGTCTCCAGTAACTCACCCTTTCAGCTACAGTAAGCATGCATACAGTATTCAGATGAAAACGAAATCTAATTCACTCCAGAAGCATAAATTATCTCAAATTCATTACTAATAAAAACAATGAGCCTATGAATGTGTCAACAGAAAAAGCAGTTGCTGCTGGATTTTTAATGAGATCACAAGTGGTGGAAACTGGAGACTTCTAACGGTCATCGACCTCGGGACAAGATCTGATACGGAACAGCCTAACAGATCTCCAGTCGCCACCACGCTGCCCATCATAAGGTGAAATCACAGGGAGCTTCAGTTAATTGTCAGTCTGGGTTGTCAGTTAATTTTTCAGTCTGCACATATTTTAAGTTCACCACTGTTTAAAAAAAATATTCCTGTCAATAAATTGTACAAACAACAAACTTTGTTTTTGTAGCTCATTTAGCCTTGGTTAACATGCTTTTTCATGTTTATAAACATATAAACATCATGTTTTTAAGATAATGTAGATAAATCGGATAAATTTAAAGATTGCTCACTGTTAGAATGTTCAGCATTTAAAATCTAATGCTGTCATTGTAATGTGTGCACACCTAAATGATTAAAACTGAGAAACTCATTTCAAGATTACTGTGTTTGGGTTGTTTCCAGAGTTCCCCAGAACTGCCCGAGGACTTACAACTTGTTGTCCTGTGATCCAGAACACGACCAGGTCAGATGCAGATATGGAGTTTTCTCTGCAAACGAGTGTGGAATGTGTAACCAACATGCAGGATTTACTCTGAACCAGGTAAGAGTGAAGTGTATTCTACAATACATTTAACAATCTATGAATACAATATATACAGATTTGGTAGCTGCTTTGTGTATATTAATTAGGTTTATTAAATACTGTACATTTCTTTCTTCCTTAGAACCCCTGTACTCTGTCATACAGCAACACTTCACGTGGCGTTTATGCATTTGAGCTTGTGATGGAGGACTATCCTACCCAGAACATAAGTGTGACCTATTCCAGCAATTTTTCAACAATCAGAGGACCTTACGTCAATACTCCACTAGGGATTTCTTCCACTCCACCATTGGGCAAAATACCTCTCCAGTTTGCTGTGCAAGGTACTGTTTACTACTTAAACCTTGCTTGTGATTGCTACATTCTGCTGCAGTCTTTTCTTGATGGTTATATTGTGGTTACAGTGGAGGATCCTGTACCGTCTTGCATCGAGGGTGAATATCTGCCCCGGTTCATCCACCCAACACCTCTGCAGGGAGAACATCTACAGGCTCGTGTCAATCAGGAGCTTGAGATCAGAGTAATGGCTTCTGCAACCTTCTCAAAGTATGATGAGAAACTCAAAATGTCTGTTTCTCATTTCCAAATCAGTGCGAACTAGATCAGACTAGACCTTCAGCAGAATTCCAACATTTCACCCTCTGAATGTAAACTAGCTCTTTAACATAACTGGAGCAATTTAATTTATCCCTCTTTAAAACATTAGTTTGATTTGTAAGGCAATACATATTACAGTTGCATTTAGTTGCAATTGTAATGGTTTTTAATGATTGTAATTATTTAATTGTGCATTGGCTGGCTATTTGATGAGATCTGGAAAGCTTACCACCAAACCTATTTTAAACTTTTCATTATATTTTCTATGCTTATGTTGATCATCTAGTGTCTTTGATGTGGTCATCAGTGGACCTCTGAACAGCACAAAGGAAGTCACCACCAGTGGGGAGTATGTGATCAACTGGACACCAAATGCAGATAGCCTTGGTCAACATTTTCCATTTTGCTTTATTGCAGAGGCCCGAAGCCTGAATGGGTATGGATAAACAAGCAGGTTACTGTAATAAAAATACAGCATGCCTTAAAAATAAGGCTAATTGATATTCTGAACATTTTAGGTCTGTAACTTACCAATCTGACATGAGATGTGTCATCGTTGTTGTGAATCCTGCAGGTATTTATAGTGTACAGTTCTTAAAATATGTTTTATCAACTTTATATTTAGTCATCACCAAATATTTGTTAATTACTTATTACTTATTGTTCTTAACTGCCAAATATTCTATATTTTTATGATTCTGTACTGTTCAGGACCAAGAGCCGATGTAAGATGCACTAAGGATGCAATGTCAGTAACAATAGAAAAGACCACTCTTACCAACATCCATGAACATCATCTGCGGCTAAACAATGTGTCTGCTTCCTGTCCAGTTTCTTATAATACCACCCATGTGTTTACAAACTTCTCACTGACCGACTGTGGTACTCAAATGGAAGTAAGAGTTTACTGTACAAGGACTAATGAGTTTACAAAATACAATTTTTAATTGTTAAATTAAATTTAAATAAATTTAAAAATGTTCAGGTTTGCATCCAAACAACTTCTAAACATCTTTCATCTTTTTAGGAAACTGACGAGCATCTTATCTTCAAGAACGAAATTGTAACGTTTGATAATCCAGCCGATGTTATAACCAGGAAACATGAAATGGGAATTGAAATCATGTGCAAATACCTAAAGAAAAGCAGCGTAACAACGATGTTTAATGCTCACCGGCCGGCTATTAACATCTCAGAAAAGGGATTTGGCTCGTTCAGTTACCAGTTCGAGTTTTATAATTCTGATTTCAGCAGCAGAAAAAGTCCAAGCTTGTATCCACTGGAGTACACTGTGGGACAGACCATCAACATGCAGATTTCACCTGTCAATGTGGTGCAAAACACAGAGTTGTTCCTCGAGTCCTGTTCAGCTACACCCTATGATAACCCTAATTATCCCATCTCTTATCCCATCATTGCAGATGGGTAAGGCTATACATCATTTACCCCTCTAATGCATAAATCATTAGCCCTTATTATCCATTAGGGAACAGATTGGTGATCCTCTTTGAGGTATTTTTATTTATACTTCAATGGTCCCAAGCTTCTCAATTGTATCTGACAATTAAATTCCTGTCATCATGTTTTAAACATATAATCAATTTATTGTAGTAATTTTTTGTACTAACTCATTTTAATGAAAAATGAATGAAAAAAAATCATATTTTGCTTTTGTAGTTTTTTACTTTAAAACAGAACAATAATGTAAGCATCCAATGAAGCAGGCCAGATTTGTCCCACAAATAAACGAAATATCCATTTGCTATTTTTTTAGATGCAAGGTTGATGACACTGTTCAGTTCCTCACAAGACATCAGTCAAGTGTCAAGTTTAGCATGGAAGCCTTCAAGTTTATTGGACAATATGACCAGGTAAGGACAGAAAACAGATAGTCCCTGTTTAACCCCATACAGAACAAGTCTTTTGATTTCACTCTGTCTTCCAGGTATTCATCACCTGTTCCATCATTATCTGTCAAGCCAACAATCCCAACACCCGCTGTGCTCAGGGTTGCACCAATGTGACAGTTGCTCCTTCAAATTCACACGTTCACAAAAGAGATGCTCCCTTCCAGACTGCAAGCCACTTTATCTCCCAGGGTCCTCTGCGACTGAAAAGAAGTTTATCACTTACTGGTAAGACACGATTTTACAGTTTTTATAGATTGTGTTTTATTTCACAAAAATTGTAAAATTGTGTTTTATTTCATGTGTCACCAAAATGTTCCTTATTTACCCCCAGAGTTCATTCCAAGCCCAAGCGTGAATCTGAATCTTGTGTTCGTCGGTGGATGTCTCCTGGCAGTTGTTGCCATGGTGTGTGGAGTGATGGTCTATAAATCTAGGGCTTCCAAGGTTAACTACCAGCGCTTGAAATCGGATGAGTTTTGATTGAATTGCTTGATCTACAATTGATTTGATCTACAAACAAGCGACAAACAATAATCAGACAATAATTCAATATACTTTGCTAGGTGTACTTCTGCATTTTTTTATATTAGGTAGATTCTTTGGTCAAGGTCACATTTAATAGAGAAAATATGAAAAACAACCTTTTAATGTGTCTTTAAAGCCTTTGTAAGCTTTTAAATCATTATTGTTAATAAAATTATCTTAATAAACTTTTTTTCAAAGCTTACTGTTATAAAAAGTGTATCTTTGAGTATAATTTTTTTTCACATATTACATATCTGTTTGCATCTACTCTGAGGTCACAAATAAAACCTGTGTTTCATTACCTGAATGTGTCTAGTGTTTGAAGATATATTTTCTATTGATTTGTGTGCACAAATATTTCATCAGTTGTGGTCCTCAAATCTGATTGGACAACAGACATTCCTAGAGTGCTGAAATGAATAGGGCCTAACTCTACCTCTGACAGACTGACAAACTGAAAAATGTATTGTATTGTATGTGTATATATATATATTACATGTCTTGTTTTAATATATCACTGGATGAGAATGTGCAAAAGGTCAGAGATAAAGGCAGAGGTAGAGATTATGAGCCTGAAAGAAATATGCTATGCTATGAACAGATAAAAATACATGAATGAATGATATAATCAGCTTACTACAAATCTGACAAAGCTACCACAATCTCTGATTTTTCTTCCCAAGTTGTGTCATAATTATGCATACTGTTGGAAAATATGTTTGCTTTCAGATGTTAGTGTCCACACATATTGTTGAGAGGTTCAGACTCGTAACTAGTAACATCTGCAACAAACAGAAGTTTTGCAGAACTTGTGCAGAGCTTAAACCTTATAAGATGTATTGTTGGCATTATTGCTTAAGAACTTAAAGTGATGTATGTGTCGACCTAATTCTAGATGAGAGACATGCTTGTCCACCAATGTTGTTTTTTAATTAAGATGAAATACTTTTTTCCCTTGTGGATGCATATAATTGTGTGTAGTTCCTTTATACTAGGTTTAATATAGCATTTAAAACTTGAGCATTTAATATTGTGTTTAGACTGTATTTTACATAACTATATAACTATAAGTATAAGTAGCCATTTACAGCTACTGTATACCAACACCGTTGTGTATGGTATGCTATTAAATGTTAATGTGAAATGTGTTACTCTCAACAAAGCTAACCCCAGACAGGTAATGCTAAACTTTTACCAACAGTTTCCTGTTTAACCAGAAAGAAAAACACACTGGACCATTTTAATGATGGATGGATCTTAAAAAGGCTATATAGGTATTTTTGTGCATTCTTTCTATGGAGCTGACCAGATTTAATTTAATTTACATATATTTTCTTATACAAGTGTGTATGTGACAAATAAAAATCTTGAATCGCTTATAAATATGTCATCTAACCACAAGATGGCAATATTACACTTTAGAGAACTCAAACGTCAAGGCACTTTCTCTGTGAGACTTTAAACGACCCTTTTAAACTTCAGATTGTTTTCTTAATTGTTTATCGACTCAAATAAAGACCACATAATAAATACATAGACTTATTTGTAAAACTGAATGCTTTATTAATGTTTTCATTCCGTTTCATTTTTAAGAGTAGTGGACATTCTGCTACTCAGTAAATCCACAATTCCATATTTTAAATTCATTAACTAGTGACATCACTTGACAAATAAATGTATTTCTAAATGATTATGCAAGCCCCCACAAACAAGTCTGGGAGACGTTAAAAACAGCTACAACTTCATAACCATTAAAAACAATGTGTTCATTCAGCAATTTACATTGTATGAGTAAGCAGAGGACATCTCAAGAGTATCTGTGATTTGTTGATAGCATTAATACGTTTGAAAACAGAATCTCTCACAGTCTTTCTAATTGGCATTTAAATTAACCCGAGACACATGCCTTCAACGTGTAGAGTTTAAAAAAACACATTAAACGAATAAATTATTCTTGTTCTTGGCTGCAAAGCGCTTTCTTTTATGAAGGCAACGATTAGGGATTCTGTGCACCTGCGGCTGTTCCTGCAGATTCCAACAATCGACAGAAAAGAGTCCGCTGAGATTCCCACTGCTGCAGTTACCACCAGAAGTTGCAAGCTCAGCCCTCAACCCTCTCCTGATCCTAGAAATCAAATTCTTGAGCATTATCACTGTGGGAGAACCCGTCCCAGTCTGTAATACTGATCCAAAGGGCAGCTTGTACTGCTATTTTTTATGTTTCTTTGGGGGTGTTTAAAATGCAAAGAGGATTTTAAGTGGAGTGATCTGAGGGTTGAAGGCTGTGGAGTGTCTGTGTCTCAAACGGTTGGCACAAGACATAGATTTGGCAGAGCACACGGAACACTGCAGCCACAGCCCAGAAGAGGTCTGTGTGCCGGCAGGAAAGGCCTTGCTGCCTTGGAAACAGAGAAGGCAACCCAAAGGAGGCAAGCGCTCAAGAAGGGGGCGGGAGGCAAAGGGAAAAAAGGTGGAGTGTTGTGTATAGAGACAGAGATAGTGAGAGAGAGAGAGAGAGAGATTTAGAGGGGAACTGGAAGCCAGAGGCAGTAAGGACGAAGAGTAGGTGGAAGATAGGTTTCGAGACATTGGAGAACATTAAAAAAACACTGAAGCACTGAGAGAGTAGAGCTGTGGAAATAAGGTAACTAAAGGACAACTTGTGGCAAATGTTAAAATGAAATTGAAGGAGACTCAAGCAATCTGTCCCAGATACTGAGGATTTCTTCACACATCACTGCCTGCCTCGTTCATTCACAAAACAAATGCAGGAAGGCGAAGAGGAAGCTGGGCAGGACAGATCTGAACACTGCTCAGCATAGCAGGAGGCGGTACATCAACAGACCGGTGCGACCAGGCATGCAAGTCCCCCGAGGAGAAAGTGGAAGGTTAACTAGAGGCACAGATCTCCAAAAAGAGCAACAGGGCAGATACTCTCCACAACATCACCAAGACCGCCACAGATGACCGGGGAAGGAACGCTAAGAACAACTTACAGCTCCACCAGATCCTTTAGTGGAACGAGGGGCAGGGGACTCCTGAGGAAAGGGGTCCTGACAGATGCGGCGGTCCCTGCGCAGGGCCCTGGGGTCGACCCACAGGGGCTGCATCTTTAGGTGGCTGGGTGTGAAAGTGTGCCGTAGGAGTGCACTGCTTGTTGTTCTGGTCTGGTTGGTCTCCTGGTTGTTCCTCAATGGACTGGTGTTCGTACACAAAAACATGTTCTCAGACTTCTGCACAGACGACAAGAGCAAACAGATTCTGCAGAGGGTGGTAAGGCTAATACTAAAACTTATTTGATTTAGATTAAAAGATTTTTGAATATTACACAATACCATATATTATGAAACCTTTAATATATTTACCTTAATAAATTATAATTACTCGTTAGTGTTTCCTAACATGAGAAAATACTTGTGAACAAATAAGCATTTCCCTGGATTTGCTTAGATTGTAAAAAATGTAGGTAGGTAGACTGAAACATAAGAAAAGTTTATCTTTTCAGTTTTTAGACTTTTACTATACTGATCAGCTAGTTTCAAAAAATGCAAATATATAAGAAAACTATCTGACAGAAAATCAGTTAGTTGTAGTCATACCTCAGAGAATTTCAACAAACTTCCCACGAAATCATACACTAAGCATTTCATACAGTAGGATTAATCAGTCAAGCAATGAATCCTGGGTAGTCATGCTATTGGGCCTCCATTAAAGGATTATGCATTGTTCCTCAGGGGACACCTAAAGCTCTTTTTGAGCTAGTGGATTACATGATGTCAAGTGAGTGCTGAAGGAACATTTTGTTTGTTGGCACATTGTGAACCATAAATTATTCCTGGTGGTCTTTGAACAGGGACTGGAAGGTAATTATTGGCATGTTCCGATAAAAATGATCAATTAGTGAAAAACTTTTCACATGAAAATTGCCTTTACTGAAAATAAAGCATCAAGTTACAATACAGCCATATGAAATATTAACACTAAATATCTACAATAACTAAAATATAACTACCACTACTTTAGATGGTAAACTATAAAACGACAGGCTAGTAAACTGGAAAACGTTTATGCAATATATATATATATATATATATATATATATACACACACACACAATTACATTTATATATTACCATATTTATCTAGAATATCATTTAATTTCAAAAAGCCCATAGACATTTCAAGAATCTGTAATTCACTGTAATTCACTGAAGCCCATAGACATTTTAAGAATCTGTAATTCACTGAAACAGATATATTTGATCTGTTCACAACTAATAGATAAGCATTAGACTAACATCAGTTGCAAGCCAAACGAATGCTGCTATGTGCCAAAATCAAACAATTGATGACTGGGTGGAGATACTAACTACAGTTTAAGGTATATGTCATTTTGGCAATGACTTCAAGGATGCTGTCATTGCTGGTCCGTAGTTAATTCCAAATTCCCAGTTATATTTAGTTAAGATTATAGAAACCAGGTTCAACAGTTAAATGTGTGTGTTGAAAACAAATTTACACCAAAAACACAATATTTTCACAAATAACAACCAAAAGTTTTTATAATTACTGTGTGTTAACGTTCTATAGTATCTATACTATCTTTCAGTATCTAAACAGTTGAACAGGAGCCAAAAGTTTTGCAGTAGCCTGTAGTTTAAAAGCATGCAATAAGTAGTCTTATTTTGAAAGTGCTCACAAACGACTCCCATCAAAATAATATAATCCACACCAATTATTTCAATAATATAACATTTAAAAAAGATCAGTTAAAGTATGATTGTTTGAACGGATTCTTTTACATCTCTGCTGAATGTTTTTGGTATGTTGTCACTCCACATTTATATGCAAAGCTCCTCTTACACCAACCCTATATCATCTTTTAATTTACAATTGAAAAACGCAAACATTTGGTGCATGCAAAATTTTTGCTAAATTCTGATTCGTCACGCACTCCAACCTAAGATAATTTTATGACAATGCAGTTTAAACCAAGCTAGCACGGAACATTCTCAGAAAATTGGCTAATGCGCTCTAAAAGTTCTTTTAAAGTTATCTAAAAACCATTCTTGCAGTATCCTTAGTCGAAATTTTTTAACGATATAAAATACATCTACATACACAACGGTATATACTAAATATCAAAAATGTTATTCTTAAGTTGTTAGTGGAATGTTGTTAAACGTTTTTAAATTGAAATGTTCAAAGAAGGTTTATATAACCAAAAAGTAATGTTGATACCTGTGAAAAAAACTGGATGTTTAAAATTTTTCTAGAACTAGGAAAGCACAGTTCTTAAAAGTTATGTTAGATGTTTGTTTGGCTGTCAGTGTAAAAAAAAGAATTGTAATAATAAAGACAATTTTTTTTACATACATAAACATGTAAATCTGCAGGAGTTAAAATTCATTGCAGGAATTTATTGCTCACCAAAATCACTCATGGATGTTTTCCATCACTCAAACTCTAAAGCATTAAATCCTACTTCTCACCTTATGAATTGTAAAACATTCTGAAAGGCTGCCGAACAGTTAGCCTTTGTAAGGGGTTCAGCATTGCGATAAACAAATAGGAGTTGTGCATATTCACACAATAAACTGTTTATGGTTTTTCCCAGCATGTGGCTGAGAACCTTTGGCCAATTACTGTCTGAACTACACAAGACCTTTTTTTAATCAGCGCTTCCATCTGTCACCTGTTCAATAAGGTCTATGTGTAATAGGATTCTTGGCACGGGTTCATAAAATGGACTGAATCCTTTAACTGCTCTTATAATGGTGCCCTGCTGCACAGTCCTGACACAGTTTCATTTTTCGTCAAGCACAGCTTGTTGATGGACTTTCATGCAAAGATAATTGTTTTGTAGTTGATTTCATGCTTCTGAAGCATTAATCATTAATACAAATCTACAAAGGCACTTTCCTTTTATTTTTTTAACCAACTTGTGTAAATGAGACTTATATGATGTTATATGATATTGTATAATAGCCATAATTGTGATATTTTTAAGAACGTTTTGGAGATATTAAACATAAATATGATAAAATTCACACACACAAATAAGAAGTATAATATTTAAAATATATTAGGCAACACTTAGATGTATAAAATGTCCTTACATTGGAAGACAAAATATGAAATCTATTTTACAGGAAGGGCAAACAAAGCTTCTTAAATTTGTTAGGTTTTGTATGTTTTTATTATTAAACAACAAATTAAGTTTTTAATTGTAATTTTGCACAGTGTTGAGACATTTTCTTGATGTCAGGTGTTAAAAGATAATATTTTGATGAGCTAAACCTGAGGATACTTTCCAAGTACACCCATGTGAACTTTAGGGGAAACTGAATCAACACCCACTAAAAATGACCTTTAGAGCAGGTGGCTAAAAGTATTTGCTAGAAAACAAAGAGAAGCTAACTCTTGGGAAATAATCATTTGTGTGGATTATGTTATCCAAGGCATATGCGTTGTTTAAACTTTTTGTCTCGCTTAAGAAAGCTTCTAGTCAAAGTGATGATGTGACCCAAGCTAGCCTATGTAGACATTCTTGGCATGCACTAAACACTAAGACCAGATGGCAATGCAGTCTGTGGACACCAAAAAAAGAACGCTGTTCTCTGGGGTCTTTTATTCCATCTTGCTCAAGAGCAAAAAATATTGTTTGCCTCTTGTTTAATATCTTAACTCCCCATTGGAGACCTTTTTAAATAGTGATTTTTACAAAGGTGTGTACAATATATCAGTGTAGAAATAAAATGTAAGTTGTGCTAGTCCGTGTTGGGATATAAAGTTTGTTTATATTTAAGTTTAGCGATTAGTGCAAAAACAAATAACCTAAATTACTCCCAGTCGGTAGCTTTTAAACTAGCTTGCCTGTATACAGCACTAGAAATGTCAGAGGTTTGTTATCAGCTAGGCTGGGACTAAACATAGACAGAACTTCATCTCTACAGACCCTCTCACTGGCCTCTAACTGTGTCTGTGTTGGCCAAAGAAGGCTGTGGTCACTTCAGGGCATCTGGTCCAGACTAATGTTTTTTTTAAGCACTGTATGCATTCCTGCCAGATTCCACACATCCATTTTAATGTCTACATTTTTCCAGCTTTGCATCAGATGGGACAACAGTTGTTTTTAGCTCCTGTTTGAATGTAAACTTTCCCACCGCAAGGTCTGGACACATTCAGGATGAACGGCCCCGCCACATTACAATCTCTGTGTTTGTGTGTTCAGTATAGATAATACATTCAGTGTGTTCAGGGGTTGAAAAAAGAATGTGTGGAGGCACAGAAAACTCATACTGATTGGTAGGGTGCAGATCAGAGACAGTATGACTCATATGTCATATTTCATGGCTTTGTTTGTAATCTAGTGGTCATGCTGACGGAAACAGATATTTCTTCTTCAGTGGGACCAAAACAGAGTTAAGTACTGGAGATTGTAAGACAGTATGTCAACTAATTATTTTTCATTCACAAAATGTAAACATTTAAAGTACGGAACACATACAAAATACCAGTAGTTCGTTTAAGCCAATTTTTGCAAATATGAAAATATGCATTCTGTATTCAGTCAGGCTGTTGGTAGAAATATATATAGTAGTGTTTGCTAGAACAACAAATTGCTGTTTGTATCTTAGGGTTAGGTATTTATTGTTCTTATTAATTAAGCCTTTAACGGTCTATTCATACCCTTAATGGACTGTTAAGAATAATCAATCAATAAAAAAGATAACTATATTAGCATCCCCACTCTGGACAATGATGTTATGTTTGTCATGTTTGTTACATTATGGCTGTTAATGTTTTATTCTCACATTATTCTCTTTTATTAATTTATTCTTATTTATTCTAATTTTTAATTAAGAACAATTTTTAAACTTTTTCTTTACAATCATCATTATCATTATTGTCCTTGGTTTGAACAGGCCTTACCCCTAGGTATTAAACTTGATGTCTTAAAATCATCTAGTTTGTTTGAGAGAGGTCACTTGTTTTATGTCATCAGGCTTGATTTGATTATACAGACAAAACTTTTGACTTCGGACAGTAAACAACAACCCAGTATACCCTTTAAACCATATAGCAAAATGCATGGATGTGAACATAGCTATGCACAGGCAACCAACCAAAACACCCCAAGAATCACAGTGTTGACGGTGTCAGTGAAAATGTAAAAATCAAGTGGTATCACTGCCATTTTCAGCCAAGCAAGCTTAATTAGCACAAATGTGTCAATTTTAGAGGGAATACATCAGTTTTATAAATTATGAATACAAGAAGTCACAGGCTTTGGCTGTCCTTTTGAAACACAGAGGACATATTTTATGTAATGGGATGTGGAAGGCCATCCAATAAACCATTTTGATGGATAATGATAGGGTAAACGTATCGCTAAGAGCCGAATGGACCATTAACTGCCCAGACCAGCCCCAGACTGAATGCAGATGACAGCTGTTTACTTTGGAAGGTGGCAGAGGAGGATTTAAAGTGCAATCTTTTTGGAACCTAGATCACTCTGGGCCCCTTGGGCCCCCAAACTGACATATATATGTGCAGACTGCGGAGGCAACCTGTAATTAGTAAAATTTTCATGGGAGTGTCAAAGAGGAAAAATAGCATAGGAAAAGCATTACTGTTTTAATATTATGCTTTAGATATGATTATTTGATTGTTTTGTGAGATTAATGTGTGAATCTTATGCATGAAATTAAAATATGCTGACAGGTGGCATTGGAACCATATCTTAACATAGGCACAAATTCAATAAGTGTGATATGAGATGGAACTAAGATTAAATTAAGAAAATACGTCACGCTGAGATGAATCATAAAACATATATATTGGAAATCTGTGTAGGGAACTCAATGCAATTGGCTTTTTATCTTAGATTATAAAGAGGTCAAAAGATAGAACACAAAAGCATTTTAATTAAAAATCTGCAGGAAGCCTTCTTTATATTTGATAAATGTGAAATTAATTTCCTTGCATTTATCCCTTTCAAGTTCTTTCTGCACTTCCTTTATAAAAGGGAACATTCTGACCCAACCATTTATAATTCTTAGCTAGACTAGTTCTTTAAAACGTTGTCAGGATAAAGAATTAGCTTTTTAAATAAGCCAAAATTTCTTCAGAAAATGTTAAAATCTGTACAATAATGCAATGGTGCTTGCCGTTGCAAAACAATGCCAGAAAGGCAGTGGTTGCCATGGCTTTGCTGGGCAGTTTATAATAATAATCTGATTCAAGTAACAGCATACCTCATTTTAACACACAATTATGTCCATATCACAAACCTGTGCTTAGCTTTAGGGGTTTGTTTAAATCCTTAGTATGAGCAATAGAAGAAGCGATGTTTGCTTTATTAATCTGATGTACTATTATTATATGTCTTTGTTTCAGTGTGACGACTATCAGCAGGGTGTGCTAACTGGCGACCTTTGCGAAGACCTCTGTGTAGCTGGTAACGTGGAATACAAACGCTGTCTTTATTACGAGAATGGCAAAAAGGTCATGGCCGCCAACTGGCGCGGGGTGCCTGTTGTTCTCAAATCTAAGCTGGAAAACTTCTCCTCCTACGAGGGTTTAGCTCTGCTAGATTACCAGGATGTGGCAGGGGGAATGGGTGGTGAGGAAGAACTCTCACCACTGGATGTTGTCTTCTACGCCACCCTGGAGATCAAGAACTCTCTCGGCCTGGAGACAGGAACAAATCTAACATTGCCCCGGTTGTGGGGCCAGAGAACGATGGAGAAAGAGCGGACTTACTCGCGAGCTGAGCTGGCCTCGCTTTGGGCTCTTCTTCAACAAGAGGAATACACCTTCCTAAGAGTACTGCAAGATTTAACCCAGCACGTGGCCAAGATCCTGGGCTCCTGCGGCCACTTTTATGCGGTAGAGTTCTTGGCTGCTGGACACGCATGGGATCAACACATCTTCTCTTTGGAGGAGTTGTCACTCAGCCCTTCACCGAGCCCCTGGAGTGGAAGGGAGAGGATGTTGGCAGCTAGAGATATGGTGCCTCGGGTGGCTCTGAGCTTCCTGGAAATGGCGGAGCACTTTGAGAATGACTTTGCACACCGCTTACACCTCTGCGATATCAAGCCCGAGAACTTTGCTATCAGGAAGGACTTGACCGTGAGTAAAAGTAAACACAAAGCTGGTGTTTTAAAAGAAGTTGCTTAAAAAGAATATTGAGATTGTTATTGTGGTTAATAAATAACTATTTTATATATAATATTTTATATGAAATGGACCCAAGATGCAAAGTAAAATACAATCTTGGTACAAAAACATTTTGCAAAGATTTAAAATAAATATAAAACAAAACAAAACAAAACAACTGCATTGTCAAATCACAGTTGTAATGGTCCAAATTTAAAGCAATTATTATAATTATAGTTTATATAAGTTAGAATTTTCATATCCTGAATATTATATCAACTTATAATATCTCAAACACAGAACATTTATTTTGATTAGAACAATCTGTAGACCAATCTACAGAAGCTATTAAAAACGTAAAGGGAATTTTACTCAAAAATTATGTTTTAAATAATAAAATTTTAAGAATAAAATTAGATGGAGATCAAAACTGAGAGACTGTAGGCATTATACAATAAATATTGCCATTACGCAGTCTGTCGTGTTCCAGTAACGCCGCCAAGACTGAGATTAAATCTTCTCATACTGAAGGTTTATCTGTGTTATGTTTGCTACTATAAATAACAACTGACAGTTACTATTTATGCAGCATGTGATACGATGACACACATCAATCATGTGTAGATGTTTAATATGCCATTTGGCTATATAAAAAATGTGAATAATTTTATAATTATTTGCATAACTCAATGAACAATTTCTCAGTTATGTTCTAATAAAAAGAGCTCAGTATGGCCAAGTTAAAAACAGCTCTGTCAATGCCTGGTGAATCATAATAGTTTAAGAATGGCTTCTGAGAGAACTAATTACAGAAGAATTAAAAGATAATTAAAATGTTGGGCAAATCTCATTTCAATATAAAAATATTAAATTAAATGTAATATATACAATAATATAATTTTTTGTAATCGTCAGGTGGTGGCAATAGATGTGGACATGGCTTTTTTTGAGCCCAAAATGCAAGACATACTTGAGCAGAACTGCACCAGTGACAATGACTGCAACTTCTTCGACTGCGTTTCCAAGTGTGACAGGAGTAAAAGCAGGTGTGGGTCGAAACGCAAAAACAGCAACCTTCAGGTGAGTGAGCCACTTATTACTGTGACTTTGTTATTAATGTCTCGCTTGTATAGTGCAATATCAGGAAGTGATACTACAATTATTTAATTCTGTGCAGTAATTTTTGTATACCCCAGTATTTTATAGTTCTAATACGTGGCTAGTAATTACATTTGTGGTAAAATGCTGGCTTTTTATGAAATGGAAAATAACTTTGTTTTGGAAAACTCTTACAAAGAAATACCAGTAAAATAGCCCAGAAGAGACAATCATTCTTCAGCTGTAAACACTAGCAGAAAAAATGCCCGGAATGTTAATAGTTCATGATAAGGCTGATGGGAATCAGATAGTGCCATCATTATTAGTCTCAAACACAATGGGGGTTGACAGGGCTGACTAAACAAAAAAATGAAACGAGCGGGAAACGGAACCAGAAAAAAACAAAAAAATATATGTTTTATACTGTAGATTCACAATAAAAAGATTAAAGTAAAAATGTTAATTTTATATTAAAATATAAACCTTACAACAAATAGTGAAGTATGGGGAATAGTGTCATAAAACAAGCAAGTTTATTTCAAGTTAAAGTTAAAGATTGTAAGTTAAAGATAACTGTGGAAAGAAAAAAACTTCCTCCCTAGAAAAAACAAATTGTCAAGGTACAATTTTGAATGTACATTTGAACAATGTACATTGTACAAAAATTCTTGATTACAATAAAATGTACAACAACAACAAAAAAGGTTTGCGATTGAAACATTTAACAAATTGTCTTTGAATTGCACCTTTTTGTTACATTAAAAGAATGTTCAATTTATTTGTCAATCAAACAATAGGTGGTCACATGCTTTGCTCTAGTCAGTAACCTTTCATTTGTTAATTGGGTTTTTTCATAGTCAACACCTGTTGTCGGTGCCAACTCCTTTTAAGGAGAACGAGCTAACAGACAGGCTAGCTGCATGAAACCAAGTCCAGCTCTGGGCCACAGGTGGCTGAGACAGAGCCCATCTCTCCATTCCCAATCACTTAACACAACCCTTGGTGACCTCTACCTTCCCATTGTATGGCCTGCCATTCAGAACAATAAGGGCTTTGTATTGTTTAGGCCATTGGGTCAAGGAGACCATCACATCTCCTGCTCGAGTCCCTTTCAAACGGCATGCAAAGCGAATGTGGTTGATGATTGCTCCGGAGATGATGAAATGAGACCAGGATGATGCTAATGGCCACTTCCAGTATTCATACCAACGCTTTCCCATTGGGGTCGATACCTGTCATGGCTCTTTATCAGGTCTCTTTCTTTCTGCAGGTGATCTGTGAGAAGATCTTCAGGTCTTGGTTTTCTCCCACGCTTCTTGGTGCAAAAGCAGGGCTTCCCCTACAGGTGGAGCTGCAGCGAGTGGTGCAGAAATGCGCTGAAACAGACAGTGGGGAGAATGCGGAGCACAGGCGCGCATTAAAACAGCAGCTACGGGGCCTCCTAATGAAGCTCATTGAGGAGGACACAGGAAACTATGGGGAAGGCCAGAAATATAAGATGAGACATGCTCATACCGCACTGAACTTCTGAAAGTGGGACCTTCCAAATAGCAATCAAAGAATTGAATTAGTCATGTGCAATGCTGGAGAACTTTTTCTTGGATGACTAGATCATCCAATGTCTAGACTTTATTATTTAGCTGTTCTCCTACAGCTTTTAAAACATTACAGTAGCTGTTTACTTTGAATCTTCAACAGGCCCTTTAACATCTGCCATAGAGGTTAATATTACTTACATTAAAAGTGTAGATATGCTTCTTACTGTCTTAGGCTCTCAAGGAAACACTAGATCATCTCAGATAATATATCAGTTTGATTTGCTGGGGAGAAAATGTCTACCTGTGAATTTGTATAAGCGTTTTAATAAATCATGGAAACCACAGCTGCCCATTGTCATGCTGCATTATATTCTGTGCACATATCAACACTTTGAGAGGATCTAAGAGAGGATCAAAGATCAAACTAACATTTGGCTTCTATTGACTGAAGAGAAAAATTCTGTAGGTTTGTTTGGATCTTCACAGGGGATCAGGTTCCAATCTGCTTCCAGCTGTCTTTCAGAAAAAGGTCCGGTAGAAAAGACTAAACAAAACCTCTGAGCAAGGGTAGGATGAGACATTGCGTGATAAGGGCAGAAAGAGTACGACTGGAGCTCTAGGAACATATTACCAGTGAACTTCACTGATTTATGTTGTTTTGTCTCAGCTGGGCTCCGAACATTTCCCCGATTGGCTTGCAGAGGTCATCACATTGTATGTTCCCAAGGCAACCACAACGGTCTGGTTTTGATCTTCTCAGAAGTAACTTACTGACAACAGTGTGGATGTATATTTGGTGATGACTTAAATGAATCCAGATTATTGTTCCTGCTAAAGATCCAGAACCTGGTGTTTCTTGTTTTGAGATCAATGTACACAAAAATAAAAAACAGTGCAAAAACAATCAAACATGATTAATGTTCAAGATAAAGACTTTGTTTGATCTTATTATTATTGTTACTATCTAGTTTTAGCGAATAATTAGAGTTTGCTTACCTTGACATGGAGCATTTGTAGAATGTTATTAATTAAAGCCTACATTTTTAAATGGTGGGACAGATTAGGTGGGAGATAATGAACCACAGTGTTCATAGTTATACACTGTTTACACCACAGTCTCCACTGTTTAGAAAGAAGGAACAAACTGTAGGGTCTATTATTTGTAGCTGTGCAACCGCCCCCATTTCACTGTTGTTTATATCAACTGCTCTGTGTTGAATAATTCTTTTTTATATTGGAGAAATGTTGGAGACTTTGTCAAAGCTTTGGAAGACAATCCAAAGCATTATATCTTACATTCATATTCTGTGAGTAATGATGTCTTAAATAAAGTGCAGGAGTCAATTCATGAGCTCAGAATGTCTGGGACAAAAAGTTTAGAGAATATGTGAATAAATAGTAGCTAATTTTTTGCAGTAACATTTTTTATTTTTTTAACATCTTAAACAACGGTACAGAGGTAATGGATTTACATTCTGGTGCAAACTCATTCCATTTCCACACAAAATGTGTTGTTCTTGCTATAACTCAATGTGTCAAAATTATCACAATCAAATGTATATTAACAAATCATATATATTCATAAAAATAACACACTACTAATAATATACTACTACATATTGATGTAGAAACATGATTTAATAATGTGAAAGGTTTACCAGCTTACAACACAATCATATTCTGTATATTACACATTAAATGCAGTTACTGTAAAATGTTCTATTTCAAAACATGGGCTGGTCATGTTTTGACCAATGTCTTAGGAATCAGTGCTGTACAACACTTGCTATATTATAATATTAGAAGATTAGTAAAAGCTTACAAAAAGATACAATAAAAAGGTCTGACTTTCTTCTTGTCTCTGTGATAACACAACTATCCTTGTATTTTAATTAACAGCATGCAAATAGATACAGCTTCCCCAGGGGAAATTGCATTTAAATAATAACACTAAATCTGTAACTAAAATGCCTTAGCAAACTTTAACGTTGCAATAAAAGATGCACAAATCTGCCTGTGATTTATGGTACAAACACATTTGAGTATTAGGTGTATAGGTATATACAGTACTAAGAAGGACATCCAACTGTCAGAAGATACTAGTTTCTAGGTGAGTTTATTGACGAGGTGGACTTGAGATGAACCGCGATGATTAACTGGTTAACCTGTGATACCACAACCAAGTTGTTTAGTCAGGCTTATCCTGTTTATCCTGATCTGGTTATTTTTAATTCTATTTTTAGCAGTGGAGCTTTAAAGGGAATGATTTGTACGATGCAAGTTCTGTAAGAGTGTTTTGTGACACTTCAGATCAGTATTTGTAATCCTGGTCCTGGGGGCCCACGGCACTGCACATTTTGTCTCCTTTATCTGACAAACCCAGTTAAGTTTATAGAGCTCTCTTCTAAAGAGCTGATGATTTGAATCAGGTGTGTTAAATGAGGG
>JAZGTJ010008596.1:0-20736 GCA_036877575.1 Botia almorhae
CATTTTCTTAATTGCAGTGGGTACTGGGGCTCAAGAAACTGCCACCAGGCCATCTCTCAGTGTGACAGGCCTGAATAGAGCAGCACCGTGTGACTAGCATACTAAACAGTCTTATGACATCATACCTCTCTTTCACAAGCACATAGGTCGCGGAGGTGAGAGCACTCAAATTTGAGGTAAAAACTGAGGTAAAGTTAAGGTCAGGTTTGTCTAGTCCTGGTCTAAAATAAACTCATGTGAACATGGACGAGGATGCAAGGAATTTATATGGCCAGGTGTTTCCTGTATGGAATCAATGTCTTCTGCCACAATAGGCAGAGGAAACGGCCATCTCTCTGTAATGGCCCCCGTGGGCAGAGATACTGACTCAGATGTCTGAGTTTTTGTCTGACTGTATGTCTCTGAAAGAGGGTGTGTGAATGAGCGCGCGAGTGCAAAGAAAGTCGCCGTTCCAAATGCAGCTGCTATTTCTGCTAATTCAAAGAGCAGACATCTGGCTCTCGGCCAATGAAAGACAGGGAGTGTGAAAGAGAGCGAGAGAGGGAGAGAAAGGCAGGCAGAGAATGTGAGGGACGGGCATATGTCACACAGCCGAAGGGAATGAGTTAAAAGGAGGAGGATGATGGGAAAATAAAGAAAACGGCAAAATATGATAAAGAGCGACATGAAAAGCAACTCGAACGATCCTAAACTGCTGACAAAATGAGTATGAGAGGAACGAGGCAAAGTGAAGGGGAAAAGAGAACTGAAGAACTTGGCAGTTATAGAGTTCAGAGTAAACAGGGATTGGGGAAAGACTTTGTGCATACTTTAAGCACAAACAGATGAGGCCAAACCACAGTGGAAGTTATGGTGAGAGGAAAAACAGCAGAGAGAGAGAGAGAGAGAGAGAGAGAGAGAGGGGCGTGCTCTCAGGCAGCAGGCGTGGATGTTGTGGAGGAGGGGTGGAAGGAATTATGAGCAGATTTTTCCCCTCACGTTTTTCCACTCTTGAGACTCACTGTGTTTTGTCATGTCTGTCCTTCTATCCACACAAGTCCATACATGTGTTTACTTAAATGTTAGTGTGCTTACAAATCATGTATTGTGCCACTTATCAAATGGCCTACACTCCATCAGAAGCCTTATCTGAATCTAGTGGCTGCTGTCTAGCATCAGAGTGGAAGTACATCTGTTGATTCTGTAAGAAGAATAACTTTCTTCTCCTGTTTTCCTCCATCTTGCTATTGTTTTTCAGTCATGCCAGCTCCTTTCCTGTCTCTATCATCGCCGCTCTCGGCCCAGCGACTAAGACGAAATCATCAGCGTGTTTTGTGCGCTCACTCTCACGTCTCTGAATTTAATCATCACATGCTCAGCCCTTATCGGAGCAAGTGGGTGAAGTTTAAAAAAAACTGATGTGTGAGAACAAATAAAGTGCGTCTGTGTGAGATTTGACTGATTTTGTCATTTGTATCTGGATATAAATCCTGCTTCAGTGCATCATGTGTAGCAAGCTATCATTCTTATATAGCCCAGAGTATCATTTGAGTGCCATTTTACATTTCACCGTTTATTATTTTATGATGTACTATTTAGATCATGCTAGATGCTCATCGCAGAAGGACTTTTACTGTAAAATCATATAACATAATACTGTCAAACTGCAGCAGCCCAACTAATTGGACCCCAACAGACGAGCAAAAAGAAGACTAGATCAAATTTATTAACCATTTGTTACATTTATTACAGGCAGAAAAGTGAAAATCATTAAAGGTCATCTCACTTTTGCAATGAGCAAAACTAGCATCTTAGTCACAGTGTAACAACTTTTACTTGTGCACACTCAATTTTCCACCTTCAAAGCAGTAAGCATGTTGCTTAAATCAAATGGTACAAACACCTTGAAAAGGTTACATTCTGTTTAAATTCTATTTTAATTCCACGTTCCAATACAAGAAACCCAGAAAAACATCAGGGGTGGCGAGTTCTTTTGCGAAGGCATCGTTTAAATACAACACTATACTATTAATACTATTAATGGTAGGAGTCTTGTGCTATGATGTAGGCTGTATCTCAGTAAGGTCCTATAACTGTGGTTTGATTGACTTTCCTTACTGACTCATCACACAGCTTCTAGCTGGCAGGCAACCAGCAGAACCCTTTTGATCAATTCATTTGTACACTTCAACATGCTTTCAGTACAGAAGAGCATAAATCCACATCAGTTCCGTGGTACAAATAAAACCAAAAGACATTGAGGAACACTGAACTTCAATGTGGATGGTGTGCGCTGATGGATTTTTTAAGTGATTGTGACCGTAGCAACAGGAAGCCATTTGGGCTAATTGAATATAAATGTATTCGAAGTATCGACCGAAAACCATTTTGGCTAGGCAACTAATGAGACCTGTTGACATCAGCATGCTACACCGAACATTTAAATAACGTTGGAATTAAAGTCTCATTATGTTTCTCAGTGACGTTTGCCTTTTCTGTTCCTGTTTTGTTTCTTTTGGCGATTTTCTACTCTGTGTTCTACTAATATTGTTGGTTCTAACAACAATTGGTGAGGTTTACTTTCAGATTGATAGTCCCCACTGGACATCTCCATGGGATGCTTGACTATAAGTTTGTGTGTCTTGATTTTGGAACAATAAACTCCTTTAAACACTTTCAGCACAAACAAGCTTGTGGTGAATTGGGTGGGGTGGCAACTTAAAGAGGAACCAGTAAAACATTCATTCATTTAAAGGGAAAGTGTGGGGATTTCTCTGGTGAATGTTCCACATAAATGTGATTGCTCATATACAGAGAATGTGCTTTCTGTGTTATGCTATAAATGTTCCCAATGAACAAAACGCTATGTTAAAACAACAACCAACATCCCGGCTAACAGGGAACGTTCTCAGACTGTTGGCTAACGGCCTCTTAAATCTTAAAATTATTTAAAAAGTTCCTACAGGAACGTTGGTAGAACTTTATGTATTATATATCAAAAAGTTTGTCTTAAATAGACGTTACGTATAAAAAACGTTACAGAACTAAAAATGTTTAAATAACATTCTTATAACCAAGCATAAATGTTAATACATCTAAAAAAATGGATGTTTTGAACGTTCTTAGAACTGCCAAATTAGCATTTTTAAAGTTTTTGTTGCTTTATGGAAACGTTAGGGAAACATTCTTACAACCTACATTGTTAGCTGGAACCTGTCAGGAAAGTTATTTGTACAGTTGATTATTGTGTGATCTTGTGTTGGGTAAATGCAACTGACCTCATACTTCTGCAAGTCATTTATTAAATAAGGAAGATACACCACACTTATAAACTGACATTACGGTATGAAGTGTGAATGCACATTTTGTTTTAAGAGTTGTGACGTTTTGTTGCCTTTAAACCAATGAATTTCCTAAATGTAAGACATTTCTCTCTTTTTTATTGTTCCATACTAGCAGCTGAAATAAATCCTGCACTTTTAAAGAGATAAAGAGGCGTCTGGTACAAACTTATTTTATTATTGTTCATTTACACTTATTTATTGTACACTTATTTATTGTACATTTTGTAAAAAGAGCCGATACAATTTAGAGTCGACGTAATGGCACCACAGTCTCATTTGTCTGAGGCCTGAACTCTCGTCTTCTACAAAATGTACTTTTCTGTTTAAGTACAGCAACCACTCATCTAATTCTGTTTCTATGGATACATCACTCCCCTGCAATAATGGAACAATTGAGTCACCCAGGGTCAGTTCCATTCCCCTAACACTCAGCAGCAGACATCTGCAAGCAAGGGCTGACCACACAGCAGCGTGAGGTTTACACAATGCTTGATGGGCAATTCCTCAACCAAAGACGATGTTTTATTGGTTAAGAAGCAGAATGAAAACAAAACCACCGTCTTTTGATGTGTCTAGTCGTCAAGTTTGATTTCAAGTGACATGAAACATCATTTCATAGAATACTTTAATATTCTTTTAGAATTGTAATAGAATTTGTACCATTGCAAATAATTATCGTTAACCCAAAAAGCTCCAGCTGGCTCATCAATAATAAGTGAAGCCCACACCATTACTTCGCCCCCACTTGGCTTTCATCTTTCTTTAACTGGTGCGTTGTGTCCATTAATGATCCAGCCATGAATCTTCATGCATTTCGTGGCCCAATACTGACGTTTAATCAAGTCTCTGAGAACCTGACAATGTGTACTTCTGGGGACCCGGTAAGTTCCAAGATTTCCTGTAGCTCAGTGGTTAGAACATGCCGTTAACAACGCCAAGGTCATGGGTTCGATCCCAGCGATTGTACATACTATGCAATGTATAGTGTAATGCAATGTAAGTCGCTTTGGATTAAAGCGTCTGCCAAATGCGTAAATGTACATGTAAGTTCCATTTCTGGAAAACTGTGGCATTACAGGTTCATGGTAGCTTCAAACTTTATTCTATAGTCTTCTGAAGTTAATTTGTCCCTCTTCTTCTCAGCTCATTTTGGGAGAATCTGGAAGCAAAAGCTTAAATATCTTGTATCTGACTGACAGATAAATGTTTTTTTCTAAACTTTTCGTTTAAAACTATTTAAAATAAAACTATAAAAACATTGTAAATCAGTTGTTTACAGATTTAGGAGATGTTTTAGAGAAAACCTTTTTTAAACAATTAAATTAAAACAACATTTAACACCAAAGTAAAGACTGAGTAAAACGTGCTCACTCTTTAATCTTACACTATATATTGTAGCTATGACACTAAGTGATCATAAAGAGACTTTAAAAGTGAGCACATCCGTTTATTGTATGCGAACGTAGCCCTTTCTCTCTTGAATTCATCCACTGCTTTCTCTCTGATGGACCTGAGCTACAGTTGTGATCTCTCACATTACGCTCCATAAAGAGCAAGGCGGCGTGTGTAGACATCTTGGCTGCAGGCCATTTCCTCACATTAAGATGTTGAGAGCTGTAATGTTTCATCTGCAGCTCCTTACATGGCATCTTTGCACTTTGCGGACAGACAATAGATCAAAGCGCGCTGTCTCGGGCTGATCCCGGCAGAACAACGAGCAAAAACGCCTTCTCACTTACATTGTGTCATTCCCTTAAATTCGTCTCTCAAATGCATTTCATATTGTAGTACCACGCTTTCACTTGCAAATGCTTGGCTCTGAGATCTGTTAACTTACTATAACATTATATATTTACTATAACATTATAATACTGTATTGTATACAAGCAGCTCTAGATCTTCAGGGTATTTCGACTATTGGGTTTCAATGTGTTTGTATGGCACAAACTCTATTTTCATGCCTTCATACTCTCCTGACCACTGCCACTCCCACAGTGTCAGGCTATGAATGATCTTCCAGTCAGCCCATCAGCTGTCCCCAGACATCATACAGGCCACCTGTTGGGCTTTTTAATAGGGGCTGTGTACCACTGACCTGCTGGACCTTAGTCAAGAAGGTCACGGGCTTGTTAAATACCATTTGGCCCCGTTTGGTCCTAGTGCAAACATCCATACATCACTATATTAATGCAGAGAGTATAAAAGCAGATAAATAATTAAATAAAAAGCAGCATAAATACTCTGGAATTTATCTAACCATAATAACCTCATCACAATTGCTCTTCATTTCATCAAAGCAGCACATAACTGGCACATAAGTTGTTTTAGCACAGCGGTTGATGGACAGCGAGTAGGCGGTCATTCACTGTCTGGGATGCATCTGGATTAGCTACAACTGCAATGTGGTCACATGTGTTTTTGACTTCCTCCATATGTGGTTTCTGTGATCCGATCGCAGAACAGTTTAAACCCCGTTTACACCCGTGTTTAGTGCTGACCAGATATGATTAAATCAACAAAATCACACACACACACAAAAAAACAGGTAACCAGGCAAGAAACACACACACAAACAGTTAGTTTTATTTGTAACCCGTCCTAAATGTTCAGTAAACACTTAACACGACTTACTGGAATTTTCACATTTTCCACTCTTACTAAACTCCTCCCTTTAGTAAACAGGGCCTGACCAAACCATCTCCTTTAAAGTGTAAATACTCTCAGAATGCTGGTGTATGAGTGTGTGTGGGAGTGTGTTGTGTATGTTGGGGGTAGGGCAATAGGAAGGGCCCTGAAAAAAGGACAACATACAAACTTTGCAATTGTAGCTCATACTAAGCAATTACTGTTTCCATTACATACACGCTCACTGACAAACCAGCCTAAAATATCCCCGTTTGACTTCTGGGGCCGTACAAGCCTCGTGTTTTCCACATTGGATGAAACATAATCACGCTTGAAAACTGCCAAAATACCTTAAAGACCAACGAGTAAGAAAGGAGGAGGAATACGGAAAGAAAACAGTGTTTCACAAAATGTAACAGAAAATATGAATAAAAATGAAGCGGGTAGCTGTACGGTTTTCAGATTTTCTTTCACAGCCTCTTTTAAACAGACACCTGTCGTTTGACGTTATGGTTTAAATGTACCACAAAAAAAACCCCAGCTGAACTGAAAATTATATACGTCTTAAAAAGGTAAAAATGATACATTCTAGAGATGGATGGTACAGTATACTCACAATATACTCAAAATTACTTTATAATTAGCCAATACAAAATCTCGCATCATTACAAAGCTCTTTTTGGTTTTCTGTGTCCTTACACTAGTTGTGTGATTCCTCCACATCTTGTGGCAGCTATGAAAGCGTTAAGGCAGATGTTTCTGATTTAAACCTCCGGCCCAAAAATGGCTCTTGTTGTCGTGAGTTTATACTTTGTTTTTGTTCGCTAAAAAAGCGAGTAATACATCTGGGATGGCAAGAGGATGATTAAATGATTGTGGAATTTTAGTTTTTAGGTGTACAACAGCTATAAATAGAAAATGGTTCGGTCATTTGTTAATCTCTGTGCCTAAAAAAGGCACAAGACATTTCTGAAGAAACAAAAATCTTCAAACGGTTATCAAACTGGACCCGTCCACCTGTGTTTCTAACACTAACCTCTGACCACACAACTGTCCATGAGAGACAACAGATCTGTTTCTGTGCAACACTTACACAAGATGTTTTTATGCTTATATTTATGGAAACAAACCGGGTAAAATTCTATGCTGGTGCAAAACCTAAAACCGTACCAGTGACCAGTTAATCAAGATATAAAAAACACTTTTTACAAAACTACAAACTTTGTAAAGAAGTGTAAAAATTTTTAAGGAAGCTTACGGAAGGGTGAAGCTGCAAAACTGTTTGGGTGTGTTCACTTAATGCTTTAAATTTGCTGTTCAGCTAGCATTCATTTGTAAACACAACAGTTCCTTCACAATACAAAATGGATTTTAAATGTGACGAAAATGGATGTTTATGCTATTCCAAAAGGTCATCAAACAGCTAAAAGCAATATATAGCCACTTGTGGTAAAGTGCCAATAAGAGATTGTGTAAACAGGACGTTTTCAGTAATAGCTGTAAATTGGTATTAGCAGTGAAAGCAGTTGTTACATTTACAGTAAACGATGATGCTATGTGCGAATAAAGAACAGGTTTACAGGTACGAACACAGAACGCGCTGAAGCGAGACGCTTTGAGCCAATCACAACATTCTGACACTGTTTATGTGTTTCATCTCTTCATTAAAGTGGCTCAAAACACTTTTCCGTGTATTCGACGATTTCCCATGTATTGCCCACATCCTTCACACAAAGCTGTGTGCCACCATTTGTCTAAACATTACTGGTTATTTAGCCACTGGTTGCGTCTGTCTTCGGAAACTAGTGACAGCATTTTTCCCCTACCGTTTGAAGACGTCTAATTCAATGTTGTTGGGTCAAGAACAACTGTATGAATAAAAATGTTTTTTAAATCTATCCATCTGCAACAAACTTCATACACACCATGTTTTCAAACACTGGCGATAGCGCGGCTGTTTAAAGGTCACCCTCTGTTAATAACGTCACAAAGTTACTAGTATTTTGCCGTGGTATGTGCGAACAGCACATTCGTGTGTTTACAAAAAAAGGTCATAGGATAATTTGCCACAACTGCTGTGTGAAAGGGGCTCATCAAAAGACATTTGTGTTGTGTATGTCTACGATCTACTACAGCATAAAACACATTCTTTCACTGAGCATGACTGTACTTTATGAGCAGCATCTGTGTTTAACATTGCTGGGTTTATTCCCTCCTTGGCCCACCCAAGAGAAAACACCTTCTTGATGATCCTGTGTAAGCAGATGTATCGCAATAATACACACAAGATTTTTGCATTACAAGTCACTGGTTAAAGTTATGCCAGTTTGTGTGACCACCATATGATCTCAGGCAGGGATTACGCAGAGAAGGAATACAATGTGGAAAAAATGACTAAAGCAAGGGGAATAGCAGAAAGAGGGAGAGAGTTTGGGTATTCTCTTACTTATGTAAAATGTGCTGGGTGCTTCTGTTCCCTCAAACTCCAGGTCCAGAATACTGCTTGTCTTAGTGTCATGACGAAGCCACAGTGAAACCCCCAAAATCACACAACCAGCCAGCTAAAGAAAAAGAGGAAGAGACATCATGAGGACACGGAGAGAACACATTTGGTCACATGATCTTGATTATGAATCATAATGGAAATACGGTAATAATGGAAATAGCGCACACACAAGAAATGAGCAACTTGCGGTCTTATTGATAGGTCACACACTTACATACATATACACGGCTGTCTTGTTCCTCTAGATTGGTGATCGTTAAAGTGGTGTGTGAGTGCAGTTTGTCAGTATCTCATACTCCTATCTCATACTCCTATCGTCTTGCTTACTTTCCATTAAACAAAGAGCGAGATAGACACGCTCTCTTCTGTGCGACGGGGAGGAAGGGATCTTTTTACAGAGGCCCACAGTTCCGAGGGTTAGGAATATCAAAACATCACTGTACTCCACAGAGACACACACAGCTCACATCTAGCATGGTTCAGCCCTCTTTTCTCCTCTGATGGTTCACACTGATGAGCATTCAGTTGAGTGAGACCAGTAAACACATGGCATATTCACGAGAGAGGGTGCTCATGGACTCTTGTGGCTGGGGGGAGGCGCAAGGAGAAGAAAGGGGGGAAAAGGACAGAGGGCGTGGGCAGTTGAGGAGAGGTTTAATGCCGCGCTACAATATGTGGTATTGTATGGGTGAGGGGATAAAAAGTGGGAAAGTTCGGGGCTGCGGGGGGGAGGGGCGAGTGCGTGACAAACAGAGGGGGTGTATTTGGTTTCGTTTATACGCCTTTATTTACAGCTAAATCACTGTCGAGAGCAGCTGGATGTCGTCAGGAATGTGTTTGCTCTGTGGAGGAATGCAGAGTGTAGATATAAAGGACTGGAGATAACCAAGAACCTGTTGGGTGCAAAGAGATCCAACCACAGCAAGGTAACAGGAATGCAAGACAGAACAATGATCACATGTTGGGAAAACAATAGGCTTTCTTACCAATCCCAAAAACCTTTACCACACACACACACACACACACACACACCAGTTCTACATCTGCGAACAGCTGCATTGCTAAAGTTACACCAGGTCAAACCAATCACCATCTGTGGTTCACACCATACCCCCCACACACCACACGAGAGTAACACTGGGTACTTTCTCTCTAGTTGTGTTTTTCCCCAACAGTACTGGTCTTAAACACCTGTTACAGCTTCGCACTTCAAAGCAGAAGTCAGACATAACCACGTAAATTATATCATTTTTATTTCACAAAAATATGCCACTACATTTGTTTTGCGTACACCTGTATGCTAGCACCGATGGATTTCGAGAGGTATGAGGTGGACTAGCCATAAACAATTTCTGAACACCAGCTAAACACGAGGGGAAAGAAACTTTTTCGGAGGGTAAACCTTTGAGAGAAAGAGCTCTTTCCATCCCTCTTGCTGTCTTTCTCACTCTCTCCAAAGACCAGATAGGGCCATTCCACAGCTCAGATAGCTTGCTGCTTAGCAACAGAGTAAACATAAGCCCGGCCAAAGGGAGAGGTTCTAAATGATGGAGCACCGAGTAGATCTGTCACTTTAAGCAATGCAGTTTTACTTTCCCTTCTCGCAAAGTGACTTCCGACATATCTGAGTAAAAGGAGATTCCCAATGACAGTTGAACAAGGGTGGGTCAATGCTAAAATTCACAGTGCCCGGGACAAATTTTAATTGGTGATCTCCCCCTCTCCCCCAGGCCCAACGAGTAAGCTATAGGATAAATGAGTGGGCCCCTCTCTTTTCACAGGGGCCGAGACAGTGTTTGTGCTAGTTTCCCTCTAACAATGGCCCTGGTGTCTGGGGGAAAGATATAACCTGGATGTGGGCGTCCTTCCGTCTCCGAAGTTCCCATACTTTAAATGAATTAATGTAGGACAAAGCAAGAAGTGGCATTTGTATTGTAGATCCAAACAAGAGAAATAATTTACCATCAAAATGTTTTGATGAGTAATATCATAAAAACATTTTTCAATAATTACTCATCGTCACAAAATACATGTAGCTCAATTGATAGTGCATTGCATTAGCAGAGCAAAGGTTGTGGGTTCGATTCCCAGGGAACGCACATACTGGTAAAATGTATACTTTGAATGCACTGCAAGTCACTTTGGACTTTTTGGAAAAGTGTCTGCCAAAGAAATCAATGAAAATGTATTGACCACTCACTGATCGTAGCCTTTAAACAACCAATAGTAGAATGAAGTTGACAATCACAAAGTGACTAAATGCTACAGGGTTTATTTGTCATATGCACTGTAAATTTTGTAGAGTAAATTTTGCAAGCACTAACATTAAGATAAACTAACATTAAGATATATTCTGACACAGAATATATACATATGAATAAGGCGATTTTTCTGTGCTAAATGCGATGCATTCTGGACAACCGCTTTGACACAGGAAATCATTATTGCAGCAGTTGTAGGGTGTGACAATGACAACACAAGTAGCAAGTCAAACCCAACAACTCTGTCTGCCAGAAAACATCAGAACAAATGACTAACATGAACTAACATTTTGCATAAACTTTGTCCTTCCAATCACAACATTTTAAATATTTGTTGTCAGGCCGACACTGTTGTTATTCTGTACATGTGTTTATTGCATTTCTAACATTAATATTTTGAGAATTATTGCAAACTTAAGAATTATTGTAGTGAAGGAAATGTGAACTGAGTCCAAGCATAATGCGTTCACACAGTTTATGAACATGCACACAAATGTAATCAGTTTGAATTTTAATACTAGCTAAGTCTCAGTTTTGGATCGGTAGATGTAATGCTGTTTTTTAAATAGGATAAGTAAGTTTAAAATAAATTGGAATACAATATCCTTAAAGGCCAAAAGCTAAAAAAACTATGGACCTGTAACCAAGTCGTCTGATTAGGTTTATTTTTAACTAGTAGAACACAAAACACAATTCTACTATATTAACTACTGGAGTTTCCTTTTATTATCATTTACTCTACTTCTAAAAGATGGAAAATTAGTCATGAACTAATTTTCACCTTTATATGCGTGATGCCAAAGAAACCATGAAACCATGCCCTAAGTTCAGCATATTATGAAGAAATATTTGCAACACATTGCTTAAGATATTTCGCAATATGATGAATGTGACGCTCATTCCACCTCACATCTCTTGTTTACGCATATACACACTTTCATGTCCTGTATAAGGGTTGTAGAATCACAGGCCCCTGTTGTTCCTCTCCACTGTTACTAGCAGTGTGGTGATGATGCTATTTTTTGCCTTACGACCCAGTCAAGGGCTGCTGTAAAATGCCTGGCATGTCAATGAGCTCAAAAAAAAGAACCATCAGCCATTTGCAAAAAAACTCTAAGTTAATAAAGACCTTCTGTCAGACCCCTGCCCCCAACCTCCATATTTAAACATATAATCCTCTATATATAAATACAGCATATTTTTGCTCTAAATATTGTCAAACTGGTATTAAGGGTTTGGCAGTGGACAATGTCTTAACAGGCTTTTTCCCATCACTATTTGAGTCAACTTTCAAGGCGAAATAAACAGATTCTTGGCCTCAAAGGAAAAGACCTTCGAGCTTCTTCGCGGTGAAGCGTCTGGACACCTGCTGGGTTTGGGCCTATAAAGAAATCAATACGGGTGTTAAATCCATTAGCAAAGGGGAAAATATGCTGCTTCTGTTTTAACTGTTGACTTTTTAGGACTTAGTCTTTGTTTCAATATTCCCTAAAATGACTTACGCTTCACACCACAACTGTACTAATAGTTTTCAGTCTTAGTAATCACAATGGTACTTTCAGAGAGAAAAAGAACCTTGTTTCTTAAATTTGCATGTACTCTACCAAGTGACTAATTGTTAAACTATGAATCAAGAGTGTAACCAATAAATCAAGCGGCCATTTTGAGAGGATACACCCAAGCCAGTAAATGTTATGGCTACCGCTTAGTGCCACTTAAGTTTTAAACTTGGTGTTATAGAATAGACAAACAGGCTCACAGACTTGTGATCCGTTCTCAGCGATGTGTCCCTGCGTTTGTTTTTTATTATCAGTCATGTTTTTATTAGTTTTTTATTACTGCTGAAGGCTGAGTTTCAAAAATGAAGGAAAATGACTGTATTACAGAAAGCACAGGTCATATTGCTTATAAAAAACAACAACACTGTAAAATTTGTTCTTCAGGTTGCCTACAATATGCTTCATGTGCGAAGATTTAAAGGAACTATTTTTATTAACGTCAAAAGTATTATTTAACATTTCTGCCTCAACCACACTTTCAGTTCACACAAACAAATACGCAGTGTTACACGACTATTAGCACAGGAATTGGAGACCCCTTTTACTTTTGCAGCGTCTTCTCCAAACTACAGCGAGTGGGAGGGACAAGACAACAACAATTAAATTAGTGAAGTGACGTGCAAGTCAAGTATGACGACGCATACTTAGAATGCACACACATTGGAGCAGTGAATTGTGAACATACTCACTACAAACGGTGAACAAACCCGGAACAGTGGGCAGCACGCTGGGAGCTGAGGGTAAGGTACCTTGCTCAAGGGCACCTCAGGTGTTTCCTGCTGGCAATGGGACTCGAACCAGCAACCATCTGGTTACAAGCCAGACTCACTAATCGGTAGACCACAACTGCCCATTCTTTATGCTAAGTAATTACTCTATAAACCCAGTTTTTTTATTTAAAGCATGGGTCACCAAACTCGGCCTACCCTTCACTACAGTTTTAGGGAGGAAGATGATGGTGGAAGTCATAATAAAAGTCCGTACTTAAAGGTGAATGGACAGGAGAGTCATGTCCGGCTGCTTTGCAGAGGTTCTGTCTTTTGAAGACTCTGTTAACTTGTCTCTCTGGGATGGATCTAGTTCTTGTTATAGGAAGGAAGGGGAGGGGGCTGTTAAGGTATGCGGCTGTGGAGAGGCCCCAGCCCCCACTGTGGTGTGGTTACTGAAGCTGATGGGCTAAAGCTGGAGCCGATGTCTGGTGTCACGGGGGACATGTCAGGACTGTCCTATTAGAGGTTTTGCACCGCAGGAATGTTTTCGCAATTCCTAGAACTGCTGTCGGAAGGTCCCATTTTTTAGCGTGTTTGCAGCGCAGGAATTAAGAATGTTTTGAGTTCTAATATCACCTTTTAGAGGAACTAAATTAGCTCCTACTACAGAGTAGGGTCTAGCCCAGCACTATAGGAGCTAGCAGTGACGTAAGTGTATGCTAACTGACCGAACGCCGCCACAGAACACTATTGTTCAGTGTTTCAAGACATAAACAAACCAAAATCTCATTTTAACGGCATTTACCTGTTGCTTTTGTCCGTGGTGCTGTTGCTTCTTGCGACAACTGCATTTCGTATCTACGCCCTCCTTTTTGCTATTTTAACCGCAACCGATACGTCTACATTGAATGTCTATTATCAAAAAGCTCACAGCATAAAATGAAAGCACTTTGATCAAAGCATCCTTCAGCTGTTTATGATTTTGACTGTCGCGTTTTTAATCGACCAACTAACGTCACCGCAGAGTTCCTACCGCCTGCGGGAATGCAACCAGAAAAACTGTGCGAAGAAAAATTTAGTTCTCAGGGGACTGCTCTTGTTCCTGGTTCCTGTATCTTAGTTCCTAGAACTACCTAGTGTGATAGTGGCTATTGTCTCGTTTATGCTGTTGGCCAGTCGCAGGTCATTAGCAGAATGGGTGGGCTGAAGGTTTGCAGTCTGTTTGAATCTTTTCCAAACAGAAGCAAAGTCACTGGCTGAATGCTGCTCTTTACCTTCTCTCACCACGTTGCTAAACTTTTATTTTGACTTATTTAACCTGATTTTATCCTCACTTCTAAACGCACCTTCCCTCTCCAGCCTCAGCTGTCTAAGTCTGGCTTTGAATCAGGGTTTGTCACCATACTAACATACCCTGGTGTGTCATGTACAGCTTCACAGGAGCTTATGTATGATGTCACCTTCTGTGTACTCATACTGACTAGTGGTTACAGTTGTAAATACATTTCAGTCAGTACAGAATAACCAGCACACATTACTGCTATTTTATTACACCAGTGTAACACTGACGAGCGTATTAGCTCGTTGTATAGTTATGTGGCGGTCAATATAAAGGAACAAATAGTAAATAAATAAATACAATAAATACAAATTAAATACAACAATTATAAGTTTGGCAGGAAAACTCTGTAGCTGGAGGGTTTAATAGACAAGATCTTAAACCTTGTTGCCGGGCACCTCCGCCCCGCGTCCTTTATTTTCTCTCTGAGGAGAAAATCTCTCATAATCACCTTATTTATTACGAACCGCCGTTATCTTTCATTTCTCGCCTACATTACACCCTAGCGACGTTTCTTTTACATAAACACATCCGTACTGAAAGGTAAATCCTAGTGGTTTTCTTTACATAATAACTTGGGAATAAACTTAACTCGTTTCTTCGGCATTAACATGAGCGCCGAGGCTCCCCTCGCGGTTCTTAAAGGCTGAAAACATAATACACCAAACTAATGGCGGTCTCTCAGGCCAGACGCGAGACCCGCGCACAAAATGAATGGCTACTTACCCAGAAAATGAAATTGAAGAAGAAAAGCATGTATTTGATGCATTTCGTGCAGCCTTCCACGCCCATGGTGTCGGTTTTCTGGAGGATGTTTTAAAGCCCGTCGCGGAGAAGCGTTCGTTACGCAGCGCTCGTTCAGATTCAACTCCAATCTGTGAGTGCGACTGATCGTGCGCCCGCTGCTTAGAGTCGACGTAAGAAACGGGCAACACCCAGTTTCCTCCCCTCAACAGCCCCCTATAGCCCAGCAACAATAACAGACTCATGAAAACACATTAAGAAAATTACCACAAATACAAGGAGATTGCAAAACGACTCGTTTGCATACATTTAAGACCGCGTTGCTTTCATCAAAACATTGTGACCGGCCCTAATGTTTTATAATTCAGCATATTTTTATACTAGTTCAACGTTTATCTCAATAAAATAAAATAGTTTCTCTTTTATTCACAACACAGTTTAACTGAACAGTAACCCACCCTTGCTTTATATATTACAGCTGTTTACCTTTTTGCTAACCGCTTACGTTTCATCCATCCAAAATCGGTGCGTGTCTCCACCTGGTGGTTGTACTTAGTTATAAAGCTGCAAAAATGTAACAGCTAATGTACAAAATATATAACAGAAACATTATATTCTTTTGGTCAAAAAATACTGCAATAAAAATAATAAATATATTATAAATACATACATACATATATATAACATATCTAACAGATATATTGAAATTGTAGTAGAATTGAAGTTATTGTTCATAAACTACATTTTAGCAAAATATTTTTTGTTACAAAATTAAACAGTACTACAGATAGTGAAAATGTAGAACTGTATGAGTTCATGTTTTGGTCTGATGCAGAGTTATAAAAATGACACTCAAATAAAACAGCAGAGGGCGCTGTGAAGCAAGAAACATTTGTGTGATGACAGTGGTTTTACATAACAAAATAATACCATAAAGAAGACAGAAAACTGCGTGGACACCATATTTTCTAAAACAAGAATGTACTATTACTAACAAAATCAATCAATAAATATATTCGTCATTTTCTTTTTCACAAAAAAATACGCAAACGCGTATGAGCTGCCAGGCCACTATTTCCCCACTAGATGTCACTGATGTTCTCATAATTTTCCAAAGTAAAAACCCAACATGTGCTCATACAGTTTTTACGGTAGATCTGCAACATATTTGACATGCATCGTTGAAACGACGTCCTACTGGAGCAAACATAGAATCGTTCTTCAGTCATTATTCTTTAATTAGAAAAGATTTATTTTAAGATACGAATTTAAAAGATTCAAACGTCCTGTCAAGCAGCAGATGAATGCTGGGGTTGTTGAAAGGTTTTGTGCCCCCACCCCATCAGTAATAATGGGTTTCTGACAGCCAGCGGTACCCATGGGTATATGTTACAAGAATCCACGAGCGGCATTATCTTTTCTTTCAAGCCTAATTGCTTTTCCTCCTTAACAGAGCAGGATAATCTGGGACAAATCCCATTATGTGTCTTTTGAAGCAAGGCATACGCTTTAATCTGCTTTTAAGTTGTCAGCAATAATGATTAGAAAAAGAAACAGGTGACATAAAAATGTGAACAAAAAACAGGGCTTTGAATCAGTCATATTGAATAATATTTATTATTTATTATTTATTAATCAATTAGGATCAAAGCCATTTACATTGAAGAGTGTCATACAAAGTGTACATATATAGTAACATATACGTCAAAATATCCGATTTGCATTTATATATATTGGCACACACATATAAATTCATATTTTAATATTTGTATTGTCTAGATTCAATTTCATACTGTAGGGTTTAATATTTTTGGTTTGTTTGTGTACTGTTTACACTACAATTATTATATTAATTACCTCATGAAGTGACCTAAGAAGACAGGATACAAGAAAGCACAGCAAGGCGCAGAACATTGGCAGGCTTGCCATAGTTGTGCTGTGTCTTTCACTCCTATTTACATTTGGTGCTAGGCAGAGCTCTCCACCATTTGAAACCAGCCCAATAACTAATCTCCTGCACGCTTCTACTGAGCCACTCGGCAATTGCGCATGCGCGTCAGTGGATCTAGAGGAGGCTGGTGTTGTCTCCGCAGGAGTGACGATTCTCTCTCTACTCTGATCGGCGGGAGAGAAACAGGCACACACGAAAAGAGAGACTGAAAACAGAAACGTCGTAAAAATAAAATAGATGCATCAATTATTTCCGAACAGCAGAGGACATCATCAAATTGGACATTTTGGTTACTAAAGACGATTTTACAGGACTTCCTGCTCCATCACTTCAAATCTGGCGACTCCTTTATAAGTATACATATCCTGTGGTAGAAAATTCATCTAAATGCGGTGCTTGTTTTGTTTGTCCGACACCTCGACACGCTTTGAAAAACGACTGACGTCAAATCGAAAAAACGCTTAAAATGTGACTACAGTTTATCCGCGAGCCTCCTATTGCCACTTTGTCGGTTTCGAGGAGGCGTCTACTGGGAATCAGGGCAGAGCATGTGTCTCGTTTTGGAGGCAAGACGAGTGTGAGAAGACAGGAGGGAAAGTGCTCCGGAGCTGTCCGTTCAGAACCACACACGCATCACTTTGCACGAGCTGTATACGACGGTCATCAGACTTGAACCTCTGTGTGGATGTGGGTGTGGATGTGAGTTACAGTCTCTGCATACAGCACGCGTGTTCACGAGGAGTAACGTCTGCTAATCTTCATTTTCTCATTTCTTGGCATCTGGGGGCAAATCCCTGTTGTGCTATTAAGAACATTACACGCTCATGCACGGCTTTCTTGCCGTTGGATCGGCCATTAAAATCTCTCTTCGCATCACTTTATCTGCGTAAAAGCAATCCGATGTTTTTTGCGTTACCTGACAATTGCGCACATGTGTCCTCGGGGTCTTTCAGCGTTGTGATGCCTGGCCCGTGCTCGAGACATGCCTAAGCGACGAGATGGGCCAGGGTGACGAGAAAGACCGTGTTGTGATTAACGTGGGAGGGATTCGACACCAGACCTACCGCAGCACCCTGCGCACTCTCCCCGGCACGCGTTTAGCCTGGCTCGCCGAACCCGATGCCCACAGTCACTTTGACTATGACGCCCAGATTGACGAATTTTTCTTTGATCGCCACCCAGGTGTCTTTGCGCACATTCTCAATTATTACAGGACTGGCAAGTTACATTGTCCTGCTGATGTCTGTGGCCCTCTTTATGAGGAAGAGCTCGCCTTCTGGGGAATTGATGAGACAGATGTGGAGCCTTGCTGCTGGATGACGTACCGGCAGCACCGGGAGGCCGAAGAGGCGCTGGATAGTTTCGGTGGAGGGCCAGCTGAAATGGGCAACGACGATACGGAGGGAGACGTTTTAGGTGATTCAGCGGATGGAGATGATGAACTTGAGATGACTAAACGGCTCGCGCTGGGAGACTCACCTGACCCCAAAGCCTCGGGGTTGTGGCAACGTTGGCAGCGCCGTGTTTGGGCACTTTTTGAGGACCCCTATTCTTCTAAATATGCAAGGGTGAGTAATAAACGCGTCTTCAAGTGGCACTGACAGCCTTACTCTTCTTTACATCTGTAATATGTTAATCGCGGATTCGATATAACCGAATATTAACGCCTCAGCACTGGCGGTGTTATGAAACACATTTTGAGGTCACGATCAACAACTTGCTAAAATCTGATCACAATGCGCAATTATGAAACCAACACGAAGAAGCTGCTTGCCCTTATATTCCATGTTTAAGTACAATTTTATCGCATATTAACTTTATATATTTCATAATGCAAGAGACTACATTTGTTTACCCAGGGGAAAACCTACGCAGGCATTCCTCGCGTCTTGTTGCATTGATCGACAGCTTCCCTGACCGCTGTGCCACGCGCAGTGAGCTCCCTTCCCTGCCGCGGGCGTGCTCGTGCACAAATTCATCACACAGGGAGAACATTAAAGAAAAAATATGGCGAATCAAAAGCTTTTCGTTATTCATGTGCACATGCTGGTTTGAGATAAGACACGAACGAGTCCGATACATTACATAATTTACTGATCAGCAGGTCTGAGTGACAGTTTGATGCTGCTGGTAATATATGTTGAGCGTTAGTTTGGCTCTGTCGGCGATTATAAATATAACTGTATTTGTATGTGTGTTTTATAGCAAGGGCGATGAGATAACAAAAAGGAAGTTTGGTCTGGTCAAACGTGAGATTGTCTGGTTTGTTTTATGGCGGTTTAATCTGAGTAAAATTGGCCAGGGCCACTGCCAAGATCGGGCTGTTGCACTCTAAGCTGATAAACGCTGATAAACGAGTAAAGGAATGTCGATGTACAGTTAGAAGTGAGTGGATTTATGTCAAGGGTCAATAAATAAAATGAACCTGTCACGTGATTAGCAAGCAAGCACTCCTCAAAGACAGAGGATTTGATTTAGTGTGACATTACAATCAAGGGAGTACAAAACATCTTCCAAAATGTATGCCACCATTAGATACAATAAGACACAAATAAATATGACTACTAAATATTGTCACTATTCGACTTACGAAAAAAACACGACTGCACAGAATGTAAAGTACTGCTAAATTGTAATATATATTTGTGAAACAATAATTCCTAAGATGCTATTTAAAGATAACAGAAAGACTTTTAGCAAAACAAAACTCAACTTGTCATAAACTATTACGCATAGATGATGAAAACACACTGAAATGCTAGAATTAGTTTTCCTGATTTTTAACCTGTTAATGGTTACCAGCAGTTCAAAAAAAGCCGGTATTATACATTAAGAGATATGTACGAGATTAAGAAATATGTTAGGTCACCTAAATATTATAACTGATCTGAGATGACCGATTTTAAGAACTTAGGTTAACAACATTAAGTCATTAAACAGAAATTCATGTGACAGAAAATTTGATGCCCGGATTAATTACAGTAAAGAATAACAGCACACCCAAAATATTCCAGATATTAATGTAAGCGAGGGAAACCTTTAGGGTTTCATGTAATGTTATCTATTGTAATCAACAAAGCCTGATTTAAATCATATTATTGTAAGTTATGTTGTGAAATGTTTTGCATGTTCAGCACATTAATTCTGAATCAGATCTTAGCCGTCTCAGGCCTAGAGCATTTTCATGATCCGTGAATCAGCATTTCAGCACATCGGAATAAATCAAAAAGTGAGTCATACATCTGAATGAACTGCAGTGCAATAAACATGTTTATTGTTCTCTGCACGTGTGTGTGAGAGAGCATGTGATTGAAAGACAGAGAGAGAGAGAAAGAGAGAGAGAGAGTAGTGAGTAGAGAGAGAGAGTACGTAGGATCGAGTTGCTGAGTAGCCTATTCTTACCTGGCAGATGTTTGGGTTGGGTTCCCAAAGGCCCCTGATATTTTCATGTCCTTGGCAGGCGAGATGCTGCTTTTTACAGTGTATGTCTTGGGAATAGGTTGTCATGGCAACAGTTTCAGTGCTCTAATGAAACAGATGAAAGTTCGTCTACCCTGTGAGATACCGGGAAATGTGGCAAACTTCTCTGAAGGCTACGTGATGATGTTTTGTCTGTGTTATCTTGTGTCGATATGTTTATTTTGTGTTTTAATTTAAGTAAATGATTCACTGCGCTATCATGAAGTCCCATGATCGGTAAGTGACTAAGTGACTCGCT